>JABFPK010001642.1:0-11386 GCA_022817445.1 Habroteleia sp. ZL-2020
AGTCAGGTATGCGTAGATCGTCTTCGTAGTCGGATTTTAGTATGGTACATAATTTAATATCTATATATCGATACATAATACATAATTTAATTTCTTTTAGGGATTATAGCCAGACTGTAATATTATAAAGTGAAAAGAAAAGGGACATCTGCTAGTCGATTTTTCAGAAGTGATTTATATATATCTTTAATGAGGGATAAAAATTAGACATGGTTAAATTTCTTAAAGATAGTCCAATCTTTTCAATGAAATAACTCAAATTTTTGATCATGTTAACATTATGTATCTTCATAATAATAGAATGCATTATTTATTTACTCACGAAAAAAATAATATATATTGTTATATAAATTTGCAAAAAAACTAAAATGAACAAGTTTATATAAATGAATGGAGTTGTATTTCAATTTTTTAACAATTTTTTATATTAGTTCTAATATTTTTCTTATACAAAAAATGAATATTTGCGTATAAAATAATTTTAACTATTTATTCAAATAATCTTAACAAGTTTCTTTTAATATATTAGAAAATACTTTATATAAAACATTTAGAAAAAATTAAAAAAATGAATTCACCTACTAATCCCTGATAAAATTTTCTTTGATCATAACGATCAAAAAATCAATCTTAAGCTAAAAAAATTCATTTTTGTTACACAGTGTAATTTATTAAAAGGAATACTTCTGATAGAAATAAGTTTATGTACAACAGCGTTTATATTTTATTTAAAAACTAATTATATATCATTTATACATCATATTTACCCTCATCAAAACAACATCAGCTGCTTCAGCAGCAACGTCTGTTCCAGAAGAAATGGCAATACCCACGTCCGATTGAGCGAGCGCAGGACTATCGTTTACGCCGTCTCCAACCATTGCAACTCTTAAGCCCTGTTCTTGTAGCTTTTGTATTTTTGCAACTTTATGCGATGGTAGCACTTCAGCAAACACTTTGTTGATTCCCAACTGCGTAATTCATAAAATTTAATAATAATATAATAATCAATATAATTTGGTCAATTTAAAAAAAAATTAATTAAATACAATAAATTATTTTTTTATTTAAATTGTACAGTTTTTAATTTAAAATTTGAAACTTCATTTTATTTATTCTGTCCTTATATATTTTTTACGTAAAAAGAAAAAAAAAACGTTTGTTTTACGACCAATTTTTATTTTAATATTATTTTTCAATAGTTTAATATTTATAATATCTTTTTGTTTGTTAGTCAAAATAAGTTAACTAATCAATGGTCTCAACGTGAACCTTGCGAGATACGAGATAAAACTTTAATTTCATTATATATAAAATGTTTACATTTAATATATTGTACTCTATTATTAAGTAAATAGCAAACCAATTTAAAAGTGATAGAAATTCTTTTTGTAGACCTAGGAAATTGTAAATTTAAAAGGGTGGCTCTATCCTATATAAAAAGTTTTCATGCAAAATTTGTTTTAAAATAAAAGGAGATTTTATCGTAGAAGGCGTTGTAGTCGGTGAAAATGCAGATTAGGATTCTATGCTAAAAATAGGTATTTTTTATTAATAAAAAATTCTACTTTATACATAATTTCAAAAGCTATGAGCATTTATCAGAATTGTTTAATAAAATTGTTTTAAATTAAAAACTTGTTTATTTTTTAACATTGAATAAAAAAATACAGAAAGATTTTTTATTTGAAATTTTAAAATTGCATCCTATCCCAGACCTCATCATTAAATATGAATATTTTACAATTTTTTCTGTAATTTCTGACTTAATGTTATAAAATAAACAAGTTTTATTGCAACAAATTTTGCGAACTTGTAATTTAAAAAAATTTAAGTGAAAATTGGAAGCTTACAAATATTTAAATTATATATTTACAAAATATACCTTTACTAAAGCCTATTTTTAGTATTTCGTAGCGTAGAATCTGAATCTACAATAAAAAATGGAGGATCCCATTTGAGATATCAAAATTATCTACCGCCTCACCTACTGGGGGGTGGGGGGAGGGGGGTTTGAATTAGGCACTTTTGAATGAGTTCCTCAGAGACCACCAAATTTCATTTTAACCTTTTATTTTTGATCCATAATTCTTAAAATATTCCATTGTCTCAAGATAAAAAAATCACTCTGTATAAAAGAATTCGTAAATACTAAGTAGTTAAACTAACTTGTCTCGCAATGGAAGCTGCTGTTTTTTTGTTATCTCCGGTGAGCAAAATAACTTCCAAACCCATTTTTTTTAATGTATAAACTGCCAAGTGGGCTTCAGGTTTAACAGCATCTTCAACACTAATCATTGCGATTAACATTCCATTAATCGCGACCAAAACAGCAGTCCTTCCCAAAATCTCTTCATCCACCATATTAGCATCAACTTTATTTGGAATATTTACAGCATTTCTTTGCATCCATTCACGGTTTCCGATACAAATCTCAAACTCTTCTTGGTGTTGTTTATTTGATCTAGCTTCTAGAGTTAAGAGGGATTGCAATTCCAAAATTTGCTTTTCTTGTTTTGCAGTAACTAAAGGAGTAATGTTTACTGGAACGTTGTTGAGATCAACAGTGCCAGAGGTAGTCTTCTTCAAATCATTCATATAATTTTTTACGTTTTCCGAAGTAAGAGCTTCTTTGACAATGTGATTTATCGAAGACACTTTAGATTTCAATCCACATCCAGCTACAGCTCTAAAATTTGAACATCTCGCTCCAGCAATTTCTGTGCCAGTTGTTTCTTTGATATATCGAACTATTGCTGTTGAAATATTTAATTATTATATTGCATATATCATAAATTTGAGCCAATAGATCTTATTAGAATTAATAAACAAATAATATAATTGATACATCTATTATTCTTACGAAAGAAGTATTGTTTTAAATATTGAAGTAAAAATCTTGTCTAAAAATATTTCAAATAATTTTTTATTGTTTAAAAATATTATTACACATCGCCAGTTAAATGTTATATATTCATATAATATATTATTATTATCAATATATTTCTTGTTTTTATTATTTATGATATTTATATTGAAACATTGTACTAGAAATAAAACTTGTGATATTTGTGTAATGTGATATTATTTCTTACGATTTTAATTTAAATGCAATATAGATGCATGTGCGTGTCGAATACTATTTCTGGTATACTTATAAATATCATATATCTTAAACGCCAAAATTGTTTCTATATAGTCATCTTTGATTTAGAAGAGAATAATGTAAATTACCTGAAGCAATGGGGTGTTCGCTGTTCATTTCTGCTATGCCAACTACAATTAACATTTGCACCATCGAAAAGATTTTTTCTTCGACAAAAACTACGATTCGTCTAACCGATGGCGTGCCGTAGGTCAGTGTTCCTGTTTTATCGAAAGTTATGCATTTGACCTTATGGGCGTTTTCCAGTGCTGTCGAACCTTTAATTAAAATACCATTTAATGAGCCAACTCCAGTGCCGACTAAGACTGCGGTCGGTGTAGCCAGTCCTAAAGCACACGGACAAGCTATCGCTAAAACCGACAGGGCACTCCTAAATGCATACTGAAATATGATTTCGTGCTTATTTTGAATATAAGTTGAGTTGTGTTGATACGACTGTGTTATTTTTAAGTTGTCTAGACTGATGTACCCAGCTATAGTCCATGAAAATAGAGTAATGACGGAAACCAAAATTACAAAAGGAATGAAGTATCCCGCAATTTTGTCTGCCAACTGCTGAATCGGAGCTTTACTGGTTTGCGCTTCTTCGACCAAACGAACAATTTGTGCTAGTGTGGTGTTCTCGCCAGTATGCGTGGCAACGATAAGCAATGGTCCGTTTTGGTTAATCGAACCACCAATCACCACCGAACCTACTCGTTTTGGCACTGGAAGACTTTCTCCGGTGATCAGACTTTCGTCACAAGCAGAATTTCCTGAGATAATTTTACCGTCCACTGGAATTTTGGTACCCTGAACTACCTTCAAAGTATCACCTCGTTGCACTAGATCTACACTTATTATGCGCTCAGAAAGAATTTCTTTATTAGGACCAAGAGCCACTAGAACGGCATCCGTCGCCTTTAAAGAAAGAAGTTTGAAAAGAGCCTCGGATGCTCTTCCCTGAAAAAAATAACGAATCATTGTTCACTTCGCATACTTCATATAAAAAATTGAATCGGATTTCTATTGTAACATAAGTGTTTATTTCTTTATAATTTGTTAGTGTATAGGAAACTAATCATCAAGAAAAGAATCACTTTCTTCAATAAGATCTTTAGATCTCTTTCGAAAGAATCTCTTCCTTCGCAATTATAACTTTAATGACGTTTAGACTTTTAAAGTCCTTATTTATTTCCTCAATTTTTGTTATTAGAGCACAGAATAAAGTAACATATAATAAAACTATTATGAAAGCAATTCTTTATTTTTTAATACAAGTTTGCAACTGTACAATCGTTTTCCAATTATTTTATTTTACTTTTAATTTAATTTAATTTAATTTTATTTTAATTTAATTTAATTTTAATTTTATTTTATAATGCACACGGCTAAAGTCAATGACACTATTCACAAATAATTGAAAGTAACAATAAATGTCAACGACACTAAATGTAAACATTCACGCACGATTGCACAGCGTGAAACAGACCGTGTACACCGAAATATCAACACTAACGTCGTAACCACCGCAACAAATAGCGTGGTCACGCCGCACAGTGGTGCGATCCGAGTGACGTACAGCAATAGTATGAGTGTAAGAGAGAATGCGTGAGTAAGAACGCGCGCGCGCGAGATCAAGCGAATATTATAGATATACCGCATATAATTTATACCGCGCTTTGATTTCAGGGCCGACCAAATAACTAGCGGACCCCCGCCTTAACTAGTGCCGACGTCACGATTTCCGGAACCCCAATAATGTATATTTTGTTTCCCTCTTTTTGTGAATAATACATTCAATTATAATTAAGAAAATAATTGTCTTTATTTCTACACGAACCCTGGCACGGCGAACTTGTCCGGGACTAAAAGGAAAACGCGAAACGTTTCAAGTTGAATACGATATGTTGACAATTGTTAATCAAAATTAGATCGATAGGTTTCTACGTGTGCACCTGGCGGAAAAAAACAGTCTAATTGAGTGTCGGTGGCAAACTTCTTTCGTTAGCGCGAAGACAACTAGAAATCACGTTCTTTGTAATATCGTATTCTAGATTGTTAGACATTATATTTTTTGAATGATTATTATTAATTGAAGGTGGTTAACATTGTATATTGTTAAAGACACTAAGCATTGCTTTATTTAATAAAAAATTTTGGTTAACAATTATAATGAAACTCAATGTGAAAATTTCATATTGTTTACTTAGAAATATTATTTATTATTATTAGTATTTATTATATATTGCTTTAAAATGTATAAATATAAATTGTGACGTTACCTTTTTGGTACGTCAAAAAGAAAATGTGATACCAGCATGTGAAAATCGGTCCGATGCACGTGGAGGGGGATTGTATTCTATAAATATCGAATTCTATAAATTTTTAGCATTTTACAGCTTCACTTCACTTCGCACTACACTATTACTATTTTTATTAATTATATAAATAATAATAAAGAATTCATAGCAATATTCTACAACTTGCAAATATTTTTAATTTGCAAATATTGCTTTTTGGTTATGCCTACGTGTGAGAAATTTTCCCTCATTCCGGCAATATGCAATCACGTAGCGACTCATATGCTCTCTGAGCTCTCTCCCTTTTATTTTAACTAAAATTCTGTTGACATGAATGTAACGGAGTTTGTACCCCTGAGCGTTCCGTTTGCAATCAGCCAAGTAGGAGAGATCTTTTGGTCATTGTTTGCAAATCGTAGAGTGAAGGAGATGGCATAACGAAGAACGCTGAGTGGATTTTATGTGTGAATTTGAGTCAAATATAATATGTAAAATTGTTTCGTAAAATAGCACTAGTGATGTGCTTATATATCCGTTTTCTTTGATAAATTTTTCTTTTCTTTTCGATTGTTTGCGAAAATTGTTGTTATGAAATAGCATCAGCAATGTGCTTATGTATGCGACTTTTATAATTTACTCTTTTTTTAGAAAATGATTTATGATAATGACATGTTTATGGTAATTGTTACCGACGACGAAATATTTATTGTAATTGTAATCAACGGAAGAGAAATGTATAAGCGTGGTATTTGGAATTATGAAGCGAAGAAACCTTAATTTTGTATAGAAAAAGTATGTGTATATTTTAGTTATTGTAGTTTCGTAGTTTTGGACGATTTACGTCTAGATTTGTTTGGCTATTTTCTCCCAACTGTAAACCAATATTCATCTCTCTTACAAGCATGCAGTTGTCAGTTCGAAAAAGGAAGAAGAAAATATATTCCACGTGGATGTCAATAACGGATTTTGCTGCCCAGAATTGATCACCTAGGCAGTACGTCTAGTTCCACTGCAGTTTTGCCGTCCTCCTTAGCGAATGGTGATGTCCTTGGTAACGAATGTGAATGATGTACCTCCTGTAATCAGCATCGGTGCCCTGTGATCGATGGGTTGTATGAGATGAGGGTACTTGTGCCCCATCTTGGAGATTGAGGAATTGGCGACGTTTTAGCAGGCACCATAATAGAGAAGATAGGAAATAATGCCTGACATCTGGCAACGTCGAGATAAAGTAGTATGGAGGAGAGGAAGTTTGGTGGAGACGAGGAAGGAGGGGATATATTAGCGCAATAAAACCCACGTAACGAGCCGAATTCTTTCTTCTTATTTTCCGTGCTGTTGGACCATATTCCGAACAAAATTCAAAGTCGTGAGTCGTTCCATGTTATCATGAGAGAGAATTGTATTGCCGTCTTAGGATACGTTGGATTTAATTCTAATAAATATTTTTCCCGGACTGTCCTTGACACATGTGCGCCGGTTCTTTTTAAATTAAAGAAATCTTATTTCTCGCTGAAACTGTGCTCGAACCTTGCACAGTCACAATGGTCTCGTATTAGAGTAGAAACCATGTGGCGGGTTAGAAATTTACTAACTTAACTATAAAATCTAAAATTAAATTTAAACTCTTCCGAGCGGCTATTTTGATGGACCGTTGATTACCGTTATCTCCTTGCCTGGGTACCGCCCAGACACGCAAAAACGAGAAGCATTTTAGTTTTTGAGCTAATTTTAATTTTACAAGTTTGCGGATATTTAGAGAATTTTAGATTTTTTTTTTATATCTTTATGATTTGATTGATCCGAGGAACAACGTGTCGTAATTGTTTTTTTTTATGTTGACCGGTCGGGTGTTTTATCGCATCCTGCGTCTATTTTTCGTATTGAGAGAGACCGAGGTCGTGACAGTTTGGGTGTTTGATCCCATTTATTTTGAGACTTGGTAGTCGTAACAATGTTGGATGTTTGATCCCATTTATTTTGAGACAAGGTAGTCGTAACAATGTTGGATGTTTGATCCTGTGCTGCGTGATTTGATAAATTTTGAGTCGATTGAGTGACTCGTCAATTCTAAATCACAAAGAGATGTAATATATTAGGTTATTTAAGCGTTTCGTATAATTATTTCTAGCGATCAAGTGATCACTAAAATTTGTATTTATTTATTGGTAAATTTGCTGAAGATCTCGTATTTGTATTGAGTAAGGTTTATTGATTTATATTTCGTAATTTTATGGAAACGATTGTATTTGTATGAAAATAATGTTTTTTGAATTATATTGAGTAAAAATTTAGTCAGAAATACAGAAATTTTTTAGCACTATTGCATCTCAAATTAAAATTAAAATCCCGATCTCGAAAAAAAAATTGTATTAATTGAAAAAAAAGCAAGATCCTTGTTCTGGAGTCTTCCGTAGTTCAGTTCCATTTTGCGGGCGACAGGATCGTGGAATTCCGTTACACGAACCACTAATCGGTTAGTTTTCTCGATTTTTCGGTTTTAGTTTATTTCGTTTTATTATTTAGTTTCGGTTGTTTGTTTTCGGGTTTGAGTAAATATCTTGTGGTTTTCGTGACAATTACAGTTTTTCAGAAATGGTGATTCTGACTATCTTTTGTGATTATTTAGCGTATAAGTCTATTTGATTGTTGGAGAGCACGGTAAAGAAGGCATGAAAAGAAAAATTACGTTACAAAATGCACATATGATATAAAATGAAAAAGGGCTGTGAATATATTTTTAATTAACACTTTTGTTTAAAAAGTATTTAAATTTTAAATAATAATACTTCTTTTATATTTATATTTGTTAACAATAATTATATAATTATTGTATTATAAATTAATTAAGAAATGTATCAAAGATTCTATTTTATAAATCAATTGTGTTTTGCTCACCTTTGCAATGTGTTCCAGCCATCTACCACAACTAATAAAAACAAGTAACATAGGTGGTGTATCAAAGAATGTCTGTGGACTAGAATTTTCTTCTCTAGCCATTGCAACCACCAAAACAACAACAGAATACAAATAAGAAATTGTTGCAGTCATCGAGATCAAAACGTCCATGTTTGTCGAACCATGTTTCAAAGCCTTATACGCTTGAACATAAAAGTGCCATCCACCAAAAAATTGCACAGGAGTTGATAACAAAAAAAGCAACAGATTCTCCCACGAGAGTCCTGGAATGACGCAACACATGTCTTCGTGGGACATCTGAGGCATTATAATCATATAATAAAACATTACAATCATACTGGGAACTCCAAAAATTAGTGACACAAAAAACGCTGTTCGCCATTTTTGAATTTCTTCTCTAAAAAATTATTTTTTTCAATTATAAAATTGTAAAAATAATGAAAATATAAAATACAAAGAGTAACATACTTATGACTTAAATATTCTCTACAATCCTTTTCTTTATTGTTAAATAAACTGGCTGAAAACCCCAATTTATCAATGGCTTCAATTATGTCTCTAGGGCCTGTTTTTTCAAAATCAAATTTAAATTTTCCACGTTGAGTTGCGATCGCAACCACTGCAGACAGAATTCCTGGCAGCTTTTTGACAGATGTTTCAATTTTGCTGACGCAAGAAGCACAGGTCATTCCAGATATCTGAAATATTTAAAAACAAATTAATTTGAAGTTAAATGTATAACAATGATATTTGATTTTGACGTTCCATACGAAAAATAGGATAATTTAAAAAAGTATTAAAGAATGAGGTATTTTAATATAACCATTGTATAATATATATATGTAAGATTTTACGCATACTCGGATTATAGACCAAGCCAATGATTTTAGCATGATATTGCGGAACCAGGAAAGACATATTTGTTAGCAAAAATGCAGGATTAACACAAGTCCTTATGATTTTAATAAAATACCTAATTGCATGTAATTTTCGTCAACTTTCCAGACTATGCAAATCAAACTTCGAATAATAATCGGCATTGCCGATATGACGGATTGCATACAATCTGTTCGCTCTGAGTTCTACGTATTTAGCAAAGTACCTTTGACATGACTCAAGAAGAGTCGATAATTTTTTGATACCCGTTGACCACACCACCCTGGCATATTCCAGTTTGGATCGGACTATATCAAAAAAAAGTAAACTTGATGTTCGGATCTAATTTCTCTACCAATCCTCAATAGGTAATAAGGGATCGACTATCAGCATTAATAATCGCTTCAATCTGAAAGTAAAAGTACGTTCAATTTTAAAAGTAAATTGACGATCAAAAAATGATGCCAAGGTTTTTAAAAACATTATCAGATTGAAGATAATTACCTCGCAAGCGATAATTAAAATTAAAATGAATACTTTTATAATATGACATAATTTTTCATTTATCAATATTTAGGCTAAGTTTATTTACAGAAAAAAGCTTGATGTCGACGTAATATGCTAAACTGAAGCTGGACATATCAGCATCGAAGTCATTTATAGTTATTATAAATAATAGAGGACCGAGATTAGATCCTTGCGGTACTACAGAGGGGGATCCAAAAGAACTAGAAGTATATCTTGCATAGTTTACAATATTAACTCTTGATAAGAGATAGAATCTAGTAAAGTTGATATAATTATTAGGTAGGTCAAATGTTTTTAATTTACCAATAATGACACCATGATCTAAGATGTCAAAAACGCTTTAGAGAAGTCTGTGTAAAGTGATTAAATACAATTTGAGAGAAAGTGATTAAACTTAATACGGTTGATCTCTTCTTCAAGAAGTCATGTTGATTAAGAGATACAGTCGATCTGAACGCGTTATATATTATATTATATACATGATTTTCAAGCAACTTAGAGCAATTTGATAACAGAAATATTGGCCTATAATTCTCACCGAACGATGTGTTACCTTTTTTCTATAGAGGAACCATTTTGACAGTTTTCCAAATCTTACGAAAAGAGTCAATAGAGAATAGAATTGTATCAAATCAAGTATAATAAAGTTGGAACGAACAAGTACGGGTTTTTCAACAACATGTCAGCAAATCAATTCCCGGCATCAAATTTTTTGGCATCTGCCTTAGCTTGTCAATAACATAATCAAGTCCTAGAAAGATTAAATTATGCAAGTAATTCAGATTAACAGATGATTGGTTATCAGTTACATTTGATTTAGTAAATACATTTTAAGGATGTACAGCGAGAGTGACAAAACTAATATTATTCGATAGATCATTAGAAAAAATCCCAGAAAACTTCAGATTCAACGGAATACGAGAGCATTTCTTTGTCTGCAAGTTAAGTGTCCAAAATCTAGAGAGATCTGAGCTCAATTTAGATTCGATTTTATCACCGTAAGCCATGTAGCTAAGTAGAATGTCATTCTTTAAAGCATCACTGAAGTATAGGTAAACTTTTTTCAATCACGAATAGCGCCGCTTGGCGCATTCCCTAAGATACTCTTGCAGAAAGGGGGATATTTAAATCATAGATATTTGCATTGTACAATTTAATTCTAAATTAATAACTTGAAAAAATGGAAATAAATAAAAAATTAATTTTAAATTAAATAGCACGAGAAAAATGTTTTTAATAACATTTATTATACTATTACTTATACTATATATAATATGTAATATATTATAAACTATATAAAAATATTTTCAATTATATATCAATATGCATACATGTATGAACAAATTATTATTCGACAGGATTGTTAAAACTTCTACAATATTTAATTCACACCAAGAAATATTACCGAAACTAAAACACCCAAAAAAATAATGTGGATTTATGCTAGAGTTTACGGTATATCTAGTGCTAGCATATATAATATTAATTTTTCTGGGTGCTTATTTTTGGTAATTTTTCTTGGTGTGAATTAAATATTGTAGAAGTTTCAATAATTCTGTCGAATAACAATTTGTTTATAAATGTTTATAAAATATGTTCATAAAATATATTAGGT
>JABFPK010001643.1:0-11386 GCA_022817445.1 Habroteleia sp. ZL-2020
TTACGGTTATATAAGTTAGCGCGATAAAAAATCCCCGCCCCCTGCCATCCCCCGAAGAGGAACAGAAGTCAAAAGTTAAAATAAATGTCCAAATTTGCCAACTTGTACCGCAGTAACATAATTTTTTATCTCCAATCGACTATATAGAGTAATAAAGTTCATTGATTATTCCTCAAATCGCACAAAAATTCAACTTTCTAAGATTTGTTGGGCATTTTTGGACAATGCTACTAACTTATATGACCTTAAAGAAAAAGCTTCAAACTATTCGGAACTCTAAGTATCATCTAATTCGGATCATATTCAACCGAAATATAACGGTTTAAAAATTCGGTATTTTCGGTGCATTTTTAAGTTGTGCTTTTTTCCCTAGATGTAATTTTTAGCTTCTGTAAAAGAAAAATGGTATATATTGACTAACTAATAATAAATTATTATGAAACTTGACAAACAAAAAATTCCTTACATTGTATGTACGAACGTTCATGCAGTGAATGATCATTTATGTTAGTCATATCGGTTAAACTATGTCGCGGTGATAAATGAATATCTCCACCCTGTACGCTAGGATTTGTGCTCGTAGCACTACCAGTCATTTCAGATACCTTTGAACTAGAATGTTGCTGTAAAAGTTAAAAAAACCATTTATAATAAATTAAAATTATTATAAGTACATACTACAATGAAATCAAATATCTATTATCATTAGAAAACTTTGGTTTAATTTCAAATAAATAAATAGACGCGAACCTGGACATTGTCTTGGGCTGAAAACATTGTCCGCCACTCCTGATTCATCGACGCGTGTGCGGAATTTCCCTCGGAAGTTCTTCTGTCAAATTTTTTATAAGCTGGCAAAGCGACATCTGCTTTTGTCGCGGGATACAGCACAACTACATGATGACTGATTTTGCCCTTCATCGAACTCAAATCTAGTTTCCCGTCAACTATTTTCACATTCATTTGCTTCGCTTCCGTCAATAACCGATACTTATTTATCTTTATCAAAAGAGACTTCATTGCCAGCAACTGTTCCTCGGAGCTTTCAGTCATCAGCTCCGAATTAAGTCTTCTGAAAAGCTACACAAAAGATGATTAATAAATAAAACAATAATCGTCAATAAATTTATAATATATTTTAAATAATTATATTATTATTAATTAATAATTAATTAAGTTAATCTCTAAATCATACGATTAATTGCAATAAAATGATTTAAAAAATATTAACATTTCTTAAAGAAACGCTCATGTCACCATAACGATGAACTACTCCACTAATCGCTTTAGCTCTGGCGATTTTTCGTTGCTCAAAAACGTGAAAGAGTTCTTCGATGTTGTTGTACTTGATAACGGAATCATAAACAACGCGGGGCATTGAAGGGACCAACGCTTCCAGTAACAGAATATCCTTTTCCAGCTGAATCAGAGGATGCCTCAAATATGGCAAAATCATTTGTTGCAGCTTACATTGGACATCGACTATGTTCAAAGTTTTCGCGGCAGCGGATACGAATCCGACGGTCGCGTGCCTGATCCACAAATTGGAATGAACCTGCAGCAATATTCAATTTTTAATTTGAGTTCAAAAATGATAAATAAACAAAAATAAATAAAAAATTTGTTTAGTTTAGAAATTTAAGAAATCATAAATCATAGGAAAATATTATAATGAATTTTAAATTACAATGTCTAAGGCAGTGCAGACATTGGCTAATTATTTATCAGTTTTTTTATTTTTATTATTTTATTAAATTATTAATTAATTCTAAACAATCATTTAGCGAAAGAGATTAAACGCTGATTATATTTTAATGCAGAATTTATTTGTTTACAAATAACGCAAATTAATTTATTGTCATTGAATAAAATGAACGTAAACTATAATAACTCTGGGAGAACTTCCGAAATATATTTCCGTTTTCCGCCATACTAAAAGTCAACAATAGCAAACAATATTATAAAACGTTTTAAAAAATATTTAAATTCAATGAACTGATAATAAATATTAGTAAAGCATTTAACTCCCAAATTAAACCGCTTCGGTTAAATGGAAACCTCCCAAAATTTGTTTATTATTCAAAAATTATAATATCCTAAACGCGTTATAGTAATTGCAATAAACTAAAATCTTTAAATTTTATACAATTATAGAAATCTCATTAAAACCTCGTTTATAATCAATTTTATTTTAAAAATCAAGAGTTAAAATGCAAATAAATATTTATTTAAAAAAGAAGTTGAGTACTGAACTCCTCTGTGCTGCCCCTGATTTAAAGTATGCATATAAAATAACATTATAAACGTAATAAAAATGAGTTTTGTGATTACCAAAAAAACAATAGTTTCCATGAGAAGCAAATACAAAGCGGATTTGTGCAAAAGTCCAAGTTCCGTTAAGATGGCCATGGCGTTTATTGCTTTGGTGGTAACGAATTCTTCGGGATCGGTGAGTCCTTGCTGCAAAAGTGGCATTAAAATTGGACTGCTGTGCCACCCAACATACGCCGCCACGCCAACGATGCACTCGAAAAAGGATCCCCGAAGCTGCTTGTCTTCGTTGTCATTTAAAAATGTTATTATGTGGCTGAGTAGCACGTCGTTGGCTTTTTGTTTTCCGAAGAAAACGCATAGCTTGGTGATCCCGTTTTCCATTAAAGTTTGTTTTACTAAATTGTTTTGATCCGTTAGCAAAGTTGAGACAGACTGTTGCACCTTAAATATGAATTAAAAACTATTTAATTAATTATATTAACATTAATTAAAAACTCTTAACACATAATGTATAAACATTTTAAATAACAAAATATGAAAATTAAATACAAATAGAAATGTAAATTGAAATTTAAATAGAATTTTGTTTTCTTCAAATGTATTTTTTAAGGTTGTTTGACCATAACAAAAAAATGAAATCATTTTTTTCATATTTTGCACAAGAGTTAATATTAAGACAATAAACAAGTGTGCAAAGTTTCACAAACTCCGATGGCATAGTTTGGAAGAAATTAAAATTTCAATTTAGCATGGTTTCTTATGGAGATTGACGATTTTCAACTTTTATTCGTGAATTTCAATATGAAAAAATGCTTAGAGAACCTTGAAACTTGGTGAAATTGTTGCCTAATGTATACAAAAAAATAAAATCCTTTCATATGAGTAATTTGTGGGATTTGACAGGAAATATTCAATAAAAAGTATATTAAGAATTTCATAAATCTTTAACTTTTGGCAGAGATCTTACAGTCAATGCAACCTGAAATGAAAAGCGTTTGGTCTGAATTACCATTTCATGCAATGTTTGGAGTTCATTGTCGTAGCTTTGTCGAGATCCCTCCCTATTTTCAGACTTAAATAAATGAGAATTTTCGAGGTATCGCAGAGCAATGTGTGCCAGATGAGCTATATTTTCCGCGTACGCTGCCCTCACGATCACAGCTTCGTCTTGCGTTATGTGCGACAACCCAGGAAAAATGTATTCCGGGAAAATGTTCACGTCCGAAGGAGGAATGGTTTTTACAAGGTACAAACACTTGGTTAACGTGTGAATCGCGGACACTCGTACGCGTGGAGCTGGATCATGGACCAAATGAAACTGAAAATTAAATTAAAAAACAAATTATTCAATTCGATCTAAATATTTATTAATTATATCCAATTTGAAAAATTGAAATTTTTAAATTATATTTTAATTTAAATTTAAACGCCTTTTAAATTAAAATAAATATGTAGATATTTTACGAAAATGAAAATTTAAAATTAAATTAATTAAAATATTTTAATTTAATTAATGTAAATTTAATAAATTAATTCAAGTTTGTTACAATTTGGTACAAATATTTGCAATTTTGCATCTCCAACTTTCATAATAAAATAAAGGACGATGTAAACAAATATTCAAATTGGATAATGCCAAATTAAATTTTGTTTCTGATAAAAGTTTCTTATACTAACAATATACGGTAAAATTCGGTCCAAAATCGTCTCATCTGAAGTGTTTTCCGCTAGTTCCAAGAGAATTTCGAGACTTTGAAGTTTGGACTGTGAATGGTGCAAGCCTCTGATGCAAGAAGTTACTAATTGGGTTATAATAACTAATCCTTCGACTACGTCTTTCTTTGCCTTACTGCCCTCAATTTCTTTCAACTTTTGCTCCTCGTTTTCGCCGACTTCGAGCTTCAGCTTCTCAAAATCATCGTCATGCACATCCACGACGATGTTTTCTTCCTTATTGGATTTGACACTAAACCCATTCTTATACTGTTGCTCCTCGGTTCTCAAGTTGTTTATTATATAGGTGATGTCTTTTTTAATCCGGCTAATTTTCTCGTCGGGCGATAATATTGGAGCGGCCGAGAAGATAAACATGTAAGGCTGCAAAAACGAGTAGAAGTATTCTGGAAAGACTTTACCTTGCGCTTGCGACAAGTACGTTTCCGCCGATTTTCTGTTAGAAGGGTTCTTCTCGATCATAGAGGCTAGAAGGTCACGAATACCCTCGTCCTCGATTTTGTCGAGGTGCTTGTTAGCTGAATATTCATTGTTTCTGTACGCTGCGTGAAATGAAAATCGAAATTCTTGATTAGATTTAAATCTATTATTATTTTTACACTGATAAAAAAGGTGGTGTGAGTTTAGCAATATTTTCTAGACAAACTGGGATAAACTTGTATTATATCAATACCTGATATACCTTCTAAGATAATTTGCGATACCAATTGCACTTTGATTCGTAATTTATAATATATTTACATACAAAATATAGCAAATATGAATGTAATGCAAGTATATTCTACTTGGGCCTGAAAATATTGCTAAACTTACTCTGACTTTTCTCTCAGTGTAGAAAAACTTAATGAGAATATAGAATTATTATAATTAACAAACGAAGGCAATTTCTTAAATTATTTGAAAAATAGTATTTTGATATTTTTAAAAATATTTTGTCAAATGGCTTTTGCAAATGGTATTTTATGTACTGAATAAGTTTTTGAGCATCTATCAAGATATTTTTTTCACTTGAATTGAATTTGAAAAACGTTGTCAAATTACCTGAAAATTGGTATCGAAAAAAGAAATTTTAAAACAGAAAAATAAGGATTTTGTTAATATTATTACTCCAATATTTATGAAATAAAGTTTTTTGCGTAGAGAATTGATTCTGCGTAGAGAATTGATTCTGCATCAGAATAATATAGATAGTTGTATATTTGAATGAGTTTTTGAAGAGAATTTCTTTTAATAATTCTGAAATCCGTCCAAAAATAGAAAAATTTTCCAACTTCTTAATTTTGGGAGTCAAAAAAATTACTGTTTCAGATGTTCCAAAATTCAATGTAAATGACATCATTGATATGAAAGAAGATAGAAAATGGTGTTTACAGTGCAAGATGAAGAAAACAATTTTTCATCAATTTCAGGTGCCTAGATTTCAGATTTTTGGAACACAAACTGAGCTTGAGGATGAAAAATTTTTGTTTTAATTTCCTTCGGGAAAACATATTTTGGGTATGTAAATAAGTTTCTACGTATCCTTCTACCCATATAAGACACTTTTCTTACATTTTGATTGAATTTGAAAAAAATTTTCAAATTGCCAAAAAAATGATATCGAAAAATGAAAATACTATTCATCAAATTTTTATCTAATGAAGCGTTTCTTGGAGAAATTTGAATTCTCTAACGAAATAATATAATGTATTATAAAAAAAATAAAAATAAAAATAAAATAGTATATAATGTTTGTGTAACAGTTTAAAGAGAATTCCGTTTATTATCTCTGAAATCTGACTTAAAATAAGAAATTGATATGATTCAAATTATGTTAAAAATTTATTATGATGAATATTAAATTAAATCAAACTAATATTAATTTAAAATATATGTACATTATTGCAATCTGATAAATAAATTAAAATATAACTTTAAATAAACAGTTAATTTCACAATTTGGTGTTTTCAATACATTATCACGAAATTTGTATTTACCTAAAAGTTGAGAAAAGTCGAAAGGAAGATGCCCTTCGTTGTAAAGTTCTATCAATGCACAACCCGCGGAAAAAATATCCATCATTGGATTTAAGTCTCCAGTTTTAAGCTCATGTTCTGGAAGTAATATAGTATTGCTAACTTCTGAAGATAAAGTCTTGACAAATCGCTCGGGCGCAATGTAACATGTTCTGAAAAATTTAAATTAAATCCTAAAGATATAAGATTATTGTAATAAATAACATAAATTAAAAACTAGAAGCATATAGTGCATAAACATATATAATATATATGAAAAAGCAGTATCATTTTTTATATATAATAAATAAATAATGTATTTAAAAAAATACAAGTATTTTAACATTTTGGAGTCTTACATTCTACAATATTTATATACAAATTTTTAAAAAAGAATTTTTAACACATTCTATTACAAACCTTCTCCTGGAAGTGTCAAAGAAATATGAAAAATCAGCTGGATTATCTTCTGGCAAATAAGTGGGTTTAAAGCTAGCAAAATCAGTCAATAAAACCCAATTCCAGCTGGTTATCATAATGTTCTCTAGTTTAATATCTCCGTGATATACTCCAAACTAAAAAAAATGAATTTAAAATATGTTATACTACAAAATTAAATTAATAATGAAACTATTTCATTCGCGTTCTACCTTATGTGCTTGATTAAGAGCATATAAAACTTGGAAAGTTATCCATTTCTTCTCGATGCTTGATAAAAACGGCCTAGTACTAATGCGGTCATACAAAGAATACTTAACATATTCCCTCATTATAAAACCTGCCTTTTCAGTCAACTGTTACAATAAAAATAATATTTTGTTAATATCTCAGATAAATACAAACAATAATCGTGATGTCAGAGTTCTATATTCACTTAGTGTCTTTATAAATAAAAATAATATTTTTCAATATTTATTTATATTTAGACCTGAGCGCCATTCTGTGAGTATGGGAGATTATTTGATTCGTTATTTATTATTTAATTCGTATCAAAATTATAATATTTGTACTTCAGAACATGTAAAAAATTGAGAAAATTAATATTTTTTGGTTTCGTTGTAATTTAGAAAATATGTAATGTCGATATTTTTGCTTTTTGACATCACCTTAAGGTAGGAGTTCAAGCTTAGGGTTATTGTAAATATATTTCTTATGAAAAAACTTAAAAATTCAGTTTGAAATAATCAGACGATTCTATGACTCTGGGAAAACATTCTTATTGCAATTGATTGATATTTCACCAAAAATGTAAACAAATTTATAAAACCTCAAATTTTTAAAAATTATTTACTAAGAGCAATTTTTAAGTGGCTATACTCACAATCATTTTTTGGAAGGGTAAACAGTTAACCGCTGATGCCAACTTTGATCGAATTTCTTCCAATTTGTCTTTGTACGTTGATAAAGGTAATGTAGGATCATGAATGGCAAAGACCTTTACTACGATCAAACCTTCCTGACTTCGAGCTCTAGCCACTTTAAAAAATCGTGTGCTCCCTAGGCTAAGGATTAACACAATAAAATTATATCAATTTCAAGAGTTTCACTACCATTACGCTTCAAAATTGTCATTTTATTCTATAAATTATAACGTAATTAATATAAACAAATATTTCCTTGTGATTTTAATAATCTTTCAATGTTCAATCTTCAACAATATAAATAAATATATCATAAAAATAATTTTAAATAATAAAAATATATTGATATAAAAGAAAAGCAGAAAATATAAATATCAAATTGTTTTGAAGTAATTGACGTGGAAAGTGAATTGTCAGAAATTTTAGGCCACGTATTATATGTCGTTAATCGTAAAATAGATTGAGCATAACACGAAGCAAAACTTACTTGACGTCAAACAACAGATCACTATGATCCGTCAAATAATGTTCCACAGGGAATATCTGACTCGGGGCAATCCCGACTAATTGATTACCCATTGTAATTTGTTACGATTAAATTACTTCACTGGATATTTATCCACAGCTATCGTCGATACCCGATTTTTCGGATAAAATATTCACATCTTGAACGCAACGCGACTAATATTACCATTGACGTACGCTGTACTGAACAACATTTCACAACGCTTGAAAGTGAGGTTAGGTCGTCAGCTGTCTGCTTAAGTTTGTACTCAAAAAATGGTGGTGAATTTCGTCGCAGTTCTAGCCAGTTCTAGCGCAATTCCGCTGATTTTGTTTTGTAATTTTACGACATTGGAATGAAAATAAAGTCCGATAAAATTCTTTAGTCGTGATTAATCTTCGTTGACAATTGTACATATATTCTGTAAAACAGCGTACTCAAAATAATCGATGACTACGTCTACAAAGGCAAAATGTATGATTTATAAAGATTTAAATCATTAGATAACTCATTGCAACTGAGGAAATTTTTATGAGCAAGGCTGATATTCTTGGTGCAGCGCAATTCAGACATGAGAATGTAACTTTCACTTA
Organism: Habroteleia sp. ZL-2020; assembly: GCA_022817445.1. NCBI lineage: Eukaryota > Metazoa > Arthropoda > Insecta > Hymenoptera > Scelionidae > Habroteleia > Habroteleia sp. ZL-2020. The sequence continues at coordinate 8,463 of JABFPK010001643.1, forward strand.
GCAACAACAATAGCAACAACAGCTTTCTCTTCATTTATTTCTTCAAAAACGTTCAATAAGAATAAGTGATAAATATTCCTTTGTAGATATAATTGTCAATAACTACATTTGTTGCACTTCAAAAGTGTTAAATCTTTGCTTTGACACATTTATGCATTTGAATAAGTATAATTTGAAAAACGTATACATGTATTTTATTTCAAATAATATTTACTGCATTATTTGTTTTTATTATTTATTTTCATTGTCAATTCATAATTGTTAAGCTAAATAACATTGTTTAATTATTGATTAAATTGAATTTCAAAGTAAACTAAATTCATTTAAAATAATTAATTATGAACAGTAATGAATTTTATTATTTAGACATGACAAATATTTATATACTTTTAATAAATTCATCAATTAGTATTTTTTATGTATAATTTTAATTCGAGAATGTTTTAATCATAAATTATGAATTTCATATTTGTATTAAAGCTTAAAACTATTTTTTGAGATAATTTTTAAAATAAATAATTCTAATTAAACTTGTGATAATAACAAACTTTTATTTTGTTTAAAAAGTAAGTCAGAAAGTCACACTTTAAGCTTTATTAAATATTATTTATTATATACTTTGTAATTTAAATCAAATAGATGAAAATTAATTTTGAACTTTTCAAATTTAAAAATGAATTTTCGTTTGCAACTACAGTTATATTGCAATAAAATAGAACAGAAAAATACTTAAAATAGAGTTTCACATTAAAATTGTTTTGGAAAACAAAACCATAATCCTAGTTTAAGTAGAAAATTAAGTAACACACTGATTAATAGTTAATAAAGTAAATCAAGAATAAAATTTGAAATTATATACAAATTAATAATAAAAATATTCTCTCTCTCTTTCTCTCTTGATAATTTAATCTTCATTATTTATTTCCCTTGTGCCATAAAATTTTGAAATACTTTAGCTCAAATTGTTGAATGAAAGACAATATGATGAAAAAACTTGTTATTTTACTATATATATAATTTCATAGCGATTTATAACTTTTAAGCTACAAGAAAATATTTAGCATTTCAGTTCAATTATATTTTCACTCTTATAATATGCTCACAAAACTCATTAGAATTATTATAGAATTTTATTAATTTAAATCGCTCGTAAAGTTTCTAAGATATATTATTATTTAATTATCTATTCATTTATAAATAATTAATAAATTATAAAGAAATCAATTTGTAGAAATTTTAGAAATAGTTTATGGAAAATAACGCAATTGAATGCACTGTTGAATAATTAATTTATTTAAAGAATTATTGTATTTGGATTTATTCTGATATTTTATAAACTATATAATTTTGTAAGTTTTACTATTATTGATTTCACAAATTATACTTAGGAAACATTCTTTTACAAAATAAAAGTGTAATCTATTTATAACAAAAATATTATGACCTTTACTGGGACTTGCATTTTACATGTTAAATTTCTGCAAGTAGAGTTGACAAGCAGTAGACGTTTAACGTATGAGTCAGTCTCTCATCTTATGATTAGATGAACACGAGAGAGATAGTACTAGAGGGGAGATTAATCATTCATGACAGTAAACCATTGCGTCAAGCCACACTTTTATAAACCGATAATACAATTTATATGCGATTTATTATAGAAAGTCTGTTGTTGCTTAAAAACATAATTTTAAATTGATTTTTAAGTTCGCAATTTTTTGCAAAAAGCTAATTTGTAAACATATTTCATATCACGCTATCAATAATCGTGAGTTAAATACACTCGAATGATTCACAACAATTCCCATCACTTAATGAAATATAAATGAATTCATCATCGAGTCGTATAATGACCTTTATGCACGAGATATATAAATAATTATATTTCTTTTGGTATATGACATTAAATTATAAATGATATAATATCTAACAAATTGCATATAATAGACAAAAATTTTCATTGATAACATAACAAAACATTAAACCATAAATGAACAAATATAAAATACTGTTTTCTTCCAACATTATACAATAAAATGTATGAGCAAAACTAATTTATTAGCAATTTCAATCTATTTTATATGCAACAATTATAAAATAATTTATAATTAAAATAATAAATAATAAAATAAAATAATAAAAACATAAATAAAAATAATACATTTAAAATAATAAAAAATACATAAAATATGAAAAACTTATATTTTATATCTTAAATTTACTAATAAATGTTTTTATTTTTACCGTTTTATTTTATTTATATTATGTAAATAATTTAAATTTTGAAAGATTGTATTAGACCATGCAAAATTAAATGACGCCATTCATGTGAAATAAAACAGAAAATGAAGCTGAAAGTGGGAAATTAATAAAAAAAATTTTCATCAATTTCCGGTGCCTAGATTTCATGTTTTTGGAACAGAAAATCATGGTGAAACATTTTTTTCCAATTTCCTTCCAATTTTCCGTCAGCAAAGCATGTTTTGGGTACGTAAAAATAAATTTCTAAGCATCCATCCACCAATAAAAAACATTTTTTTTTACATCTTAATTCTATTTATCAAAATTTTCAAAATCATCAAGAAATAATACCGAAAAAAGAGAATTTTTAAAATCGAAAATCTAGGATTTTGATAATATTGTTACTCCAATCTTTATGAAATAAAGTTTTTCATGTAGAGAATTGAATTCTGCATCATAACAATATAGATACTTTATGTTTGAATGAATATTTGAAGAGAATTCCATTTATTAATTCTGAAATCTTACCAAAAATCGAAAATTTTTCCATGGAATATGAATGAATGAATGAATAACACAAAAAGCTTCTTAATTGTGGGGGGTCAAAAAAATTAATGTTTCAAATTCCTTAACATTTAATATATATGACATCCCTGATGTGAAGGATAATAGAAAATGGTATTTAA
>JABFPK010001646.1:0-11385 GCA_022817445.1 Habroteleia sp. ZL-2020
GTCATGGCTAAATCCACGCAAAAACAAATGAGCATATTTAAAATAACATGCATACCGAACTGTATGTCATTTCCTAAATTTGAGGTAAAAATATTATTTTGCCATTACATGCAGTGAATGTTGTGACTAAGTAATAAATATTTTATTGATAATAATTTCATATTTTTAAGAAGCATTTATGTAATTCCTACAAACATTAAACGCTATATAGATTTGTTTTTCATTTCACTAATATCTGAGAAACGCTTTTCGTGTTTTTTTCATTCATATTTAATTCTTATTTTAAATAAATATTGAATTGTGAGATTTATGAAATTTGTATTACGTAAACAATATAGAAAACAACTTGTATAAATTTGAATTTATTTACAATATTTAATTTCAAAATAATCGAAAAATTATAAAGAATACTAATATATATGATAATTAATCTTTTTCATTTATAAATATTTAAAATAAAAGCCGTGAATTCGTTATTTTTAATGGTAAATTTATACTCTTCACCAATGAACATTTCTGTTATATTTTATTTTAATACAATAGAATTTCGTTTAATATGAGTAATTAAACAGTCACAGAGTGTTATTACTATATGCTATTTTTATTTATTCCATTTATCTTATTAAATTTAGTTAATTTTTAGAAAACATTTACATAAGTAATGTGAAATTGGTGATTAACTTTTAGGATTCGTTTCTAGAATGTATGTTCATATATAAATTCTAAAAGTACCCATTATTAAATTCTATCTAATAAATGTTGAATGAAAAATAAAAAAAAACTATTTTAAAGCGGTTTCTTATCTTTAGAAAACCTATTTAATTGTGCTAGGATTAAGCAATTTTAAATTAGGACAAATTTTATTAGAAATATCGAAACTGTATTTCTCGAGATAATTGACAATTCCAGGATATTTATTCCATCTTGCATAATGATGTAAAACAATAATGTATATAAAAACAGAATTATATGACGAGAACAATACTAAAAAATATATTACTAAACTATAAACATTTATTATTATTTCTATTTAATCAGAAATATCACTATTTCTTTACGTCTATAAGTATTTTTTACAAAATAAATAACAATAAGAAAAAAAACAGGAAATTAAGAATCCTAAAACATACATACATTCAAATTTTTCTAACATATAATTTTTATTATATGCAAATGCTATTTCTATTATCACGATTAAAATAATTTTAAATAACAATTTAACTTTTTTAAATTAAGTTAAGCTTAGTTTATTTTATATATGCCGTATTCGTCTTTAAAAATTACAATTATTTATTTATTAATTTAGACGATTACTATTTCTTTATGTTCTCCAATTCATTTCCATTAAATTAATCTTAAATAGAAAATATCGAAATCGTTTTCATTCGACTCGAGTAAAATTGTGGAATAAGACGAACAAAATCAATAATTTCTCCGATATACAAAAGTGGTGATAGTATTAATGAAAACAGTGTCCCTACTAAATATCGCAAAGTAACCACGGAAAAGAGCTCACTCCTTCTCGGCCGTTCGAGAGAAGATGAACACGAGAAAAGGCGCTACAGCTGTATCAGCTCGAGAGAGTCTTCGCTAATAATTTTTGACCTACAAAAAGGTGTACGACGCGAGCCAAACACCTGTGCCGAGGCGAAGAATCCGGCCTGGAGAAGAGAAGGAGACTCGGAAGTTTATACATACTCACAAGAAAGCGCGCGTATTTGTATTGCAAGAATCCTTGGAAAGAATGGACTCGACATAATGCGATCGTATTTTTGAATCGTGCTACGATTTTTCAAGTGTGATCGTTCGTGATTATTTGTTATTCTTTAACCGTGATTTTTGTTTATTCCTTCGCCTTGTTCAAAATGGATTTACGGACGAAATTCGGAAGGACTTTACAAATTTTACTAGTGAGTATAAATCGTCATTTTTTGCAAAATTAACTGACTTCAGTAAATATTTAGAGTATTTGTCGTGTTTAAGTGAAAAATTGTATTAATTTTAATATTGGAATTCGGTGATCAAATATTGTTTTTCGTAATTATCTGTTGCGGCCTTTAAAAGGTATACTTGTCAATGGAAAGTGCAGAAAATGAATTACAATATGCACGTTGTAACGTGCTAAAGTTGTTAGTAGAGAGATATTTATCTTGAAACAATTAATGTACTTATTCGTGAAAGCTAATGATAATGTTTTACTTTGGAAATTGAGAATTGATCGTACTTTCAATACAATTTATATTTAACACGATTTGCAGTTAAGTATATATATATTTTTTAAAAAAGAAAAAAAAACTAAAGATCTGTATACGAACTATTAATTGCTGTTATTTGACTCATTAATTAAGAAAGAAAATAAAAAGCTTTTATTATAGTCCAAATTTAATGAATAAAATAAATTTATGTGTCATCGTTAATTAAAATATATATACACAATATACATAATTATTTTACATTTAAAACCGAGAACTGAACATTGAAAATTCTTTGTTTATATTTGAAATATATAATTTTCATAAAACATCTTTTTTATTGTACATGTAACATATAATAAAAGTTGTATAAAAACTTTAAAATATAGTTTTGTTTTATTAAACACTAAAAAACTCATTTTAATAAATCTTAAGCAGTTGTGTAAATCGACGCTCTATAAAACTGAAATGTAAGTTTATAATTAAAAAAAAGTAAAGAGAGATTTTGAAGATATAAATATATGTTATTACAATTTTTTATTTTACGGTAATATTTATAATGACTTTTATTAAATTTTAATAAACAATTATTAATTAAGGTTCTAGATATTACTTTATGAATTTGACAAATAATATAAGTCTTGTAATAATTCAAATTATAGTAATTTTATCAAAAAATATTCTGAAGTATATTACAAAATAATTACTAGTATTAATCATTCTATAATGTATTACTCTCTTATTTTATAATGCATATTATTGAGAATCATAAATTAAATTATCACTTTTATATATAATTTAAGATTTGCTATATAAGGAAATAATAAGTATACGTTGCGTAAAATTGAACATTTTATATTTCTTGAAAAATAGGTATTATTTATTCGATATTAATTCATTATTAAAATATTAATGATTTGCTAATTTCTATTTAAAAGTAAATTAATATTTATTTATACTTTTATACAGCAAGATCTACTGAAGTTGTCTCGAAAGTAAGAATAACTTCTCAACAAACATTGTCTTCTATGATATTCAAATAAAATTGTATTAATTTTTATTTCCTTTATATTATAATGTTTATATACAAATTTTATATTTTGTAATAAAAATAAATATAACATACTATATTATCGTCATAAATATTCTATTTTCACTATAATCATACTTTTGGCTAATGCTGAATATAATATTCTAAATTATCATTTTACATTAAATTTATAATATTTTCTTTTATATTATTATTTTCATATACCGAAATTCTCATTGCGTAAATATTTCCATTCGGATGTACCCATTATAATTTTATATGAAAACATGTTTAAGAGACCATTTTTGAAATAAAATGTGAACGAAAGTGTACAAGACACTTTAAATCGCTTCATTTAGAGGCTAATTAAAATACCGTTTTCAGTTTATTCCCGAACTTTACTTTCGTTTTATTCAGAACAGTTTAATATTCCAACAAAATATGTGGTTCTTTCTCTAACAGCGTCAAGTAATTTTGAATTAATGATTTGGAAAATTGAATCTATGAAATTCTGTTTAATATGCATCATGAATTAGAATATATATTACCGTTCTAGTAACTGTTAACGTTCTTTTCGTAATTCAGTTACTTAGCAAACGGAGACAGTTTTATATTTACGGTTTACTTTGTAATCAATTGCAATTTAGTATCTAGATCCGGAACTACTAAAAGTTCAGTTATCGATACTTTTTATTTAGAAACGAATATTAAAAATTTCAACATTAAATGTTTATATGATATCATCAATAAAAATACATTTTTAACAGTTACAGAAATATGTGTGAACTTTTTATTTGTAATTTTAAAATAATATTTTCTAATTTAATACAAATGATTGCAAAAAATAAACAATTTTAACCTGAATTAGTACGATGTCCTTAATTAACACATCCTTCCCAATTAAATTGCAATCATATGAAACGGATGATAAGTTCAGCATACTCTCCAAGAAGTCTTCCTTGAAGAAGTAATTTATCAAATTTGATACATCATCAAATAAAAATTTCATTATTATCACTTTATAAGTGTTCTTTATTCTCAAACTCATGCATTGTTAAACATAACTTTTAACAATGAACACCACTTAAATATTTTAGGTAATATATCTAGTTAGGACACAAATTGTCGTGGCAGAAGACAGCCAGTCCGACGTCAAATTTGGTCCCGAAGAAATCGAAAAAGATGAAAAAATCTCGACATCGTTGAAGATAGAAAGTAGCCATTTTCGAAACAAAACGGAAAAAGACCGTCAAGGCATTGTAAGTAATTTCATCCGCTGAATACTTTCCATATGAATTAATTTAATCGCTACTTTACCGCAATTCAAGGTAACGAAAGCATCGAATAAACAAGAACAAATCAGTGAAGTTCCAGTCCTTCGAACCGTGTCGACGTCTCAGAAATTCGGTACCGCGACCTTGATCTCTTCAAGGTTATTAAGCAATGAGACCACGCCGGTTTTCGGCAACGGTACTAACGGGACCGTCAGTGGTGATTTAATGTTGCCAATTAGCATGGATACTGCACAGATTGCCAGTGAAGAAAGTGACGATGAAGCAGCTGAAGAGTTGCCTGAGGTATCACAACTTTTCCTCTCTTTTTTCGCATGCGATAATCACAATTAAAAATGATTTAACTTTCCGTTATAAGAACGTAAAATCACATTATTGTGATCGATAATTTAATTGTATAATTAAAAAAATAATTGAACAATTAAATTACAATTAAGGAGGATTTCAAAAATTACACTGACATTGATTAAAGGTAATTTTATGGTAACAATTGTTTAATAAATATATTTTTTCGAAATAACGTGTCATAGTTTCACTTGTATAAAAGTTTATAATTAAATACTTGAGTTTTAAAAACAAAAAAAAATTTACAAAAATAGAATAGAAAGTTTTTGTGTAATTGAAATGTAATAGAAAATTTAGAAAAATCCTTTAAGAAATGCTGTCTTGAATAGTCCTTCTAAAGGACTGCAACTTTAAACAAACATGTTAACTATCATTTATGACAAGTGTGTATAGTTTATCAGTCTTACTTTCGTGACGAATAACGTCATTAATCACAAGCTGTCAGATGTTTTCTGAAAAATGGGTTTTCATTGGGGAAATTGAAAACGGCTATTGATTATTTTGAATTGGCTATTTCGTACGAGCACATGTGATAGACTTTCCATTCTCCGCATCAACTAGAGCACGCTGAGAGAAATTTTAGTGTTAAGTCATGAGATAAGATTTGTTAAGATACTTGCGAACGCATATACAGATTAGCTTCATTTTCATTTTCAGGCTCAACAGCTCCGCTATATGAGACCAAACTCGCGAAGACGAGTTTCCTATCGACCAGCGCCTACCAGGCAATCCTTAAATAGACGAAACGTTTTACCAGGTATTTTTATTCGTTACAACTTGTTCCATTTTAATGAAATATTGAATCCCACGTTATACTATCATGTTTCGCGAAATTGTGCAAAACGGTTCCGCGAAATCGCCGTCGCGTTTCACTAATGTCTCTTTAATGGCAGTCAATTACTACGGGAAACACACTTATTATGCCAAACTTCAATGTGACGTTATCAGTTCAATATTTTTATATTAAAAAAGATGATATTATATGGATGATAATATCCCAATTATGATTAATCAAAAAGTCGTTTTAAATTACTTAACATAATTTAATCGACGAGGTATTTGAGATATTTAAAAAAATGCAATAAGACAAATTATATTTAAAAGCTTGTGATGTTCTGATTTGCAGACACAACATTTTTTTGTATGTGTTTGATGTATGGATTTCTTTCGCTGATTACAAATATAGCAAATAAAAAATATATCAAAAAATTTCAAAAAAACAAATTTTATTATGAATATACAAACCAGAATTTTACCAAAAGACAAATAAAATAATAAAAATAAGACCAACAAATAAATTCCCCCACTACTATTCTATTTTTTGTAAAATTTGTAAAAAGGAATGTCTAGAAAATTATATAAGATACATTGTGTAAATAATAACTCTATTGTTTACCGTTGCATCAACCTATCCATTGTTATCAAACACTATTACTATTGAAATCCAATTTTATGAAAAGTAGTTACGCTCAATCTCCCATAAATATTATAAATAATACTTATATATAAAATATTCCCTAATTAACAAAAAAATCACAAAGAAAATCAATCTCAAGTTTCATAAACAATTCCATTGTCTTCGTAAATAAAATCTGGTTTTAGCTCCCTATTAACTAAGTAAATCTAAAGAATTTTATTCAGCAGGAAATAAGCGCCGGGTTAAAATACCCATTTCGTTTAATTTTAACTTGTGAATCACAATTCTCTAAACGACATAATTTTCAGACTTGCCTCAATCGTCGGCTTTGAGGCCATCGAGAAGACCAAGCGAATATAAAAGAACACCTCCGACCGAAAACGAATGTACCTTTTTTACCAAAACTGTTTGTCTTCGCGTAGCCGATTATCCACAGTAAATATTGTACTACATAATTAATGAATCGAAATTGAAAAAACTTCGATGTTAAGTGTGACTTTAATTTCACAGCGAAGCCATATTGAGAAGTATTCGGACCAATAAGGAGATGGTGTCAGCGTTACTGACTGATTATAAAATGGAAGAATCGGACGCAGCGCGTGACGAAATATCAGCGGCTGCAACTATTCCGCGATTTAGGCAAGACAACAAGCATTACCCTCGATACGAATCGCGATTTGAAAGCAATGAAATTCGCAGGTGAGCTACCCGGCAGATTCGAAATTGACTTCATTGTGCAAAGATAACATTGAACCTAGCATGAAACTGTTGTAGAAAAACGAATGTCCGATCTTCGTACGATAACGTTGAAGAAGGTTTTACATGTCCGTCCCAGGTGAAATACGCACGTCCTCAATTAGCAAGAGCCGCATCTGGCATCTGGAAGTACATCATTAACACAGGCGAACACACTCAAACTCTTCGCTTGGAAAAGTGTTCGTAAGTGAAAATATTATTATCTTTTATACATCACACAGAACAGTAATTATACACGTTCCAAATATCTTATTTGCATTGATTAGAACGGTTTGCACCAGAATTCATAATGGAATTCGTAAACGTTTCCGTTTCAGATTTTGAACATTTTTTTAAATTTCGAACAAAACTAAAATCTTGCGTGTGGTTTCTTTGGTTGCGTTCAAGTAAATTCGACGGAAATTCTTGCGCAAGAATTATATTTATTTGGCTTATAAAAGTTATAACGTCAGATTCTTGTACCGATTCATATTAACGGTTTAATTATCTAATGGCTATATCTTGTTCTATTTCATTTCTGACATATAACAAAATATAAAGTCACATTAACGGTAACTTTGATGTGCATTGAATATGAAAAAGAGTTTAATTTAAACGTTGCGCAATGAGTAAACATTCCATAATTATGAAAAAGATATATATGCTACACTCAGAAAAATGTTTTCTTGTGTCAACGAAAATGTGGTTTCCCAACAAAATATAATTTTGTTCTTTTAACCAAAATATAAGTAAATTATCTCATACAGCAATTTATTTGTTATGACACACCATAGCTACATACAGTAATAAACACTAATACAGACAAATACATTGTCGTATGCATTTTTCTAATTGTGCAATTATATCGTGCGAAAAAACAACTCCTGCTGTAGGATTCGAACTCGCGACGCTGCGGTTTCAGGCGAAAGCTTTAACCTTAGGTATTGAAGATACATGGCGTCTATTATAATCTTTTAAACGCGGCCAAGCAAGTATATTTTCGCCACACCATTATGCTTAGTGCAGTTTAATCTTTCACATGCTAAATGTTTTTGCTAAATATTTTTCTGAGTGTAATACAGCAAAAAATCTATTTACATTTTAAATACTAACGAAGCAATTTGAAAATATTAGAAAAATTGGACGCGCATAATTCATATAATTGGATATTTGTGTTTTTATAACATTCCTCTACAATATTTCATTTTGAGGTAACTATGAATTATTCATACTTTGATTACATCTATAATTAACCATTTTTCAGTACTCCTCAATCAAGCTGTTCTTTCATCTCCGAAAATTATCGCTCTTCCTGCGTACAAATATATAATTACCATCGATTATTAACATGGGACAATAAACTTGGTCTGCACATGGATATATTCAAAGTGCCAACCTGCTGCAGCTGTCACGTTCACGGTTATTCAGAGTTATTTCCTCCGCATCAGAGCGACCCCCCTCCGAAAGTGAAGGAAAATTTCCCGGGAATAGACTTTTCTACCTTAAATCAAAACGAAGAATTCGTAGATGTTGGTCTTAGCAATGTCGACACTATTTACGGTATGCATATTAAATTTTCTTTTTAACTCGAAACGTGTGCCGCGAGAGAATTGTGGTTTCTTCAAAAGAAGTGTCAATAGCCGAGGAAAATGTTTTGTGACCATCTCCACTTGACACTATAATGTGGGTGATCTTCGAGTGACAAATGTTTTAATATAGTAATATAAACAAATAATTTATGAACGTGGTTTTTTCCGTAATTGCTCGTCATTTTTATGGAATGAAAATGTAGATATTTTCAAATTTGATTAATTATTGTCAATAAGAAATTGTTTGATTAGCATATATTTTTAGAATTTTTATTTTCGTAAATTGAAAGTTTGGTTTTTCGAAAAGTAATATTTCAATAATTTACTCAAATGAACTTTTAACAGTTACATTTACGTATATTGAATTTCTAAATAAAAATATTGTTTTCACTTGTAAAATTTAAATTAGATTATGTTTATTTAAAAGGCTTTCGAGAAGTTAAATCGAACTTATTGTTGCTTTTTGATATATATTAAGTTTTATAAATGAAAGTAATTCTCTGATTTTAAAAGGATATTTCTCATCTATCAAACAGACACATTCAAAGATCAGTCTAAATAATCCGGAACTCGTTATAAGTGTAAATACATAAAATCGAATTGGTAAAAGCAGAAATTTCTCACCATCAAGATTAATATATACATTATCTCTAAAACTTCACGAATACTGCATCTAGAAACTAAAGATATTCAAAATCCATTTTCGAATATCATTTCTTTTAGCATAATTGGCTGAATTTATTTGTACTAATGTGAATAAACTGAAAAAGGTGATATTAAGAAATAAATTTTAAATTCTCCTATACTTTCACGTACACAACAAAATAAATTTGATTTAAATTTTAAACAATTTGAAATCAAAGCTAAAAAATAGCTTCATTTAAATATTATTTTCATATTTCGTAGGTTCGAGTAATAAAAAGCCGGTAATTGATACGTCTGTAAGGCGACCAGCTTATCCTTCTAGAGGAAACAGGCCAAAGAAACCGGGACTCCAGATTTCTCGCCCATATGATAAAATTCCTCAACAACATGCCCCCAATACCAGAGCGCCAGGATACAAAGGTCCGATATTAAAGCCCCCAAGGCCTAACAAATATGTAACAAATCCAAGGCCATACAGAAGAGAATCTCTCACAGACAATAATCATGAAATAGAAATTTTTCCCGATACCAACACAACAACAATTACTAACATGTAAGAACTGACGCATTATATATATATATATATATTCAATGAAATTCAATTAAATATTCATTTAAAAACAATAAGTGTTTATATAATTTTAATTCTTAATTCTTCTGATTTCAGAGAATTTGAAGACGAAGATATAAGAAATATTGCGAATTTGCAAAATAGCTTTAATGACGACTATCAGGAACCAACCCGACGGATAAATTATAATTATCATCCGATAATAGACTTCTTTAAACCAGAAGCTGCTATGTTACAATCCGAAATATTACAAAATTCGAAAGAATCACATAATTTAGAAACAGTTAGAGAAGAATCGTGGAAACCAATAGTCTTTTCGTAAGAACAGTGATTATATATTTTTGTACCTGATGTGTATATTTTAGGTAGTAAGATTATTTGTAATTCATTTATTTATATTTCATATTTGTAAATAAACTTTGGATTAGATATTAATTTATATTGTTTATTAGTCGTGCCTGCTTAATGTTTTGTATAATTTTTTTATTTAGAATTATGTAAAGAAATTATTTAAAAAACCCGGTTTAGTGCAGTTTTTTTTGTTGCAATTTTTGTATAAAAATTCGTGAAATAAATTCGTGAAATAAATTGAAGTAATATTTATTGAAAAATTCTGTTACTCATGGAAAATAATCTATTTTTAATGTGTCAAATATTAAATATGGTCAAGATTCAGTAATTATTCATAAATAAGAAATTCATAAGCATGTACAACATTTATGTAATGATGAAATGACAATAAAATTATATTAATGTACATTAATTATTGTATCTACGACTTACAGAATTGTAATGACATTATGTTAATTCAAAATTTTGTAATGATTATAAATAAATTTTATATAATTCGAGTACAATCCGAGTTTTCCGTTTTCAAATTTCTCATTTCTCTAATTATTTGGATAATTATGCCAAATGAAGTTAAAATGCAAAAAAAATGTCTTATATAGGTGGAGGAACACTTAGAAACTTATTTATGAACCCAATATACGATTTGCGGAAGAAATTTGGAAAAAAATATTTTTCACCATTATGCTCAGTTTTTGTTTCAAAATCTTGAATTCTGGGCATCTGAAATAGGTGAAAAATTTTTTTCTTCACTTTACACTTTAAACCCCATTTTCTATCTCCTTTCACATCAGGGATGTCATATATATTGAAATTTATGAGATCTGAAACAATCATTTTTTTCGTCCACCAAAATTAAGAAGGTCCCACCATGGAAAAATTTTCGATTTTCAACCGAATTTCAGAAATATTAATTGAATTTTTCTTCAACCTGGCAACGAAATATGCTAACATCTATGTTATTCTGATGCAGAATTTAATTCTCTACAAGATAAGCTATATTAGAAAAAAATTCGATGAATAGTATTCGCACAATCTTAATTTTTCTATTTTGAAATTTCTCATTTTTCGATAATATTCTTCGAGCAATGTGGAAAATTTTTAAAAATTAAATCAACATGCAAAAAAATGTATTATATCAGTGAAGGGAGACTTAGAAACTTATTTATGAACCCAATATACGATTTGCGGAAGAAATTTGGAAAAAAATATTTTTCACCA
>JABFPK010001647.1:0-11384 GCA_022817445.1 Habroteleia sp. ZL-2020
GGTTCGAAAAGAGAAAAGACGATTAATATGCTGCGAGTGATGCGAATTGGTTATATTCGGTAGGTTGTGGACGATGAATTTTGGATTCAACAGGTGTTGCTTTGTAAGGTTTTAATTTATTTTTCAGTTGGTGTGTTAAAATATTTAGAGTTTCAGAATTTTTGTAATTAATAAATAAAAAAAAGTAATTCAAAAGAGTTGAAACTTGTGGCCAAAGGATAAGTTTGAATGTTTTACATCTTCACTTAAAATCTTGCACCTGTTCTTTTACAAATGCAATTGAATAATAATAAATTAAACTAATTTAATAATTTATTTTATTGAAACCTTTCGAATTGTGCATAAATTAAATTCTTATTGCATTAAAAGTGTCATCCAACTTTCTACCGGTTTTTTCTTAACTTCCTTTCGATATTTATCACTGTCTGATAAACTTGCAGATTCAAACAAGTCGGTATCGTAGAATCGCGGCAATCTGAACAAATACGCGCTGATTTTACTAATTTAGACATATCGAATTCCTAGTCGTCCTCAGTAACATGTGTATAAGATAGAAGACAAGAAAAAATGACGCTGACTTGACTGCAAATTTGGATGCTAGCTGTTTAACATGTGGCATTGAAACAATAGAGCCGACGATCGCTACTCTAAGTCAATAATCTGTATGCTTTGCATCCTACGAATGAGATCTAGACTTTTCGACATCACTTTTACTACGTTCGACAAGATGTGTATTCTTCCAGGGTATCATACACGGAGAAAAATTAATTATATAAATTACTATTTTAGCTAGTACACTGACGATATTATACTTTAAAAAATATAAACAAGCACTATCTTGGATAGTAAAATGAGTTCATATGCTGGTACACAGAAACAAGAAAACATTCATATTTTACTATTCCAGATAGTAATTCTTTATTTCTTGAAAGTATATCCACGCTATACTAGTAAAGCTATCAAAAAATGATGAGTAAGAAGCTATGTGTTTGTAACGTTGATCATGTTCAGTTACACGTTGGACTTTTGTTTTATATTTAGAACAATTTGTTTAATGAAGAATTTACTCTATGATTAGAAATGAACATGTCACAATTATCTCTCCTGCTCTTACACGTAAAGAAAAGTTCCAATAAATATTATTAATATTTCTATAAAATTTACTGAACTTACCAGTAATTGGGGGACAAGTGAAAAATGTGAGACATTGTTCTGAATTAAACATATAAAAATATATTTTGCCACGAAACTGTTAATTTAAAATAATTAATAATAATAATTTTTACTGAAATGTTCGGTAATTTTTATTTCTCAATTCTATATATTCTTATTTTCTTCGTATTGATTGGAGTTTTCAATATCATTTTCATTTTTATCTTCCCCAGCAACAGTTATAATATACAGAAGACAAAATGCCTTAAGTTTTTGAAGACAAGAGTGCGCACGTTGGACCTTCAGCCACCTGAAATAAAACCCCTCAACAAACTATTCTTCTGCACCAGCAGATCCAACCCTCCGTTAACGATAAACCTGTTATCGAAGGTGATGCGCTCGGCTATTTTTTCAGCGCATTATTTTTTTCAAATATCTCGTCTGTTTTCGGCGATAAAATGGTCCCCTCTCGTTATCGTCGCGTTGTGTACCGACGCCTGGACTAGTCTCGGGCCCAATTTACAGATTATTTCCTGTTTGCGGCACGGCAAACAAGGGCCCCTTTCATCGATCCTCTTGCTTTCGCGCAGGCGTGAAAAAATACAAACGATTTCTTCTCTTTCTTCTCTCTCTCGCTCGATATCGTCTGGCACGCGCCAGCATTATCTCCGAAAAAGGGCCATGGCTTATCACGCGTACCAACGCGGGTCTCTTGTTTGTTTTCACGCGTCCGAAATGGGCAACCGAAAGTCACTTAAACCGATCCATTGTCTATAGATAAGCCGAAGAAAAATCCGATCCCGTTTTATATAGGAAAACGCGCAACTTCAAAAGAAGTCCGAAAATCAAACACGACTCATCGCCTTTCTTTTGACGCGAACAAATTTTCGGACTGCAATAACAAAGTTGTTGGCTTTAATTTTACGTAAGCCACAGCTAAGACGAAAAAAAATGTTATACGGGCTTAGGTGGCCTTTGTATACACATAATAAAATACCAATTTGTAATATTATTTTTAGAGAATATTTCTTCAATTATAGTGTAAAATAGTCACATTTTTTACATTTTTCATCAAATTTCTTCACGCAGAAACATAATAAATATATTCTGGTCACCATTAGCAGAATATTCGGCGATAATAACAGAATATATAGCGACAACAAGACTAGTGTTGTAAGCATCGCCTTATTTTAATAATTATATCGATTACATTTATCGTTATTTGACAGCTGATACAACAAAAAAAAGCATTACAGCGACTCCCGGTTATGGTAACCGCAGATTCTGCTTAATATTAACAAAGTATTTTTGTGATATTAACGAAATTATACAAGAATTTTATTGTATATTTAACTTGAAACATAGTTCGAATAATTTTATCATTTCTTTAAATTTAAACAAAAAATGGATAAAATTAATCATATACTAATAACCGCTATTGACGTAGATGTAGATGAATTTTTAAAATAAATTCAATAAAATCTTAAATCACAAACCAACACATTTAAAATAAAGATTACATACAGCCACTCTCAAAATTCTTGACGTAATACGCGTTACAAATTTTAATTTTAATTTTACGTAATTGTTCGGATGAACAAACGTATAATGATACTTGTGACCATAAAATGTATAATTATACCCCCTAATAAACATGTTTCTTTTTCTATCAATAAAGTGGAATTTCTTTTACGACTTTCTCGGTCGTTAATTGGTAATGGCGGAAAATGTCTTAGCATCTTTTGTTTTTCGAATATTTTGATTCGCTACGGAGCAAAGTAGCCGTTGACCTCGCTCGTGACCAATCTGAGATTCGAGTTTTTTATGGCAATCTCTGATCCGTTCGAGTGCTTCCTTCGGAGTCTAAACCCACAGGTCGCAATGAAAAACATAATCCGGACCCCCACGGACTGCGGTTTCACACTTCAATGCACTTCGACGTGTCGACGAATCGAGCGATCTTATGCGCACCGCAATCATTGCGATCGTTTCCGTGAACCATTTAGAGTTTTGAGCGAAATCATTTACAGCTTCGGTTATGAGTGTGAAATCAAAGATAGTTGAGAATGAAATACGGAATTAAACATCGAAAATATTGTTAGTTGAAAGTTTTTGAAAATTGACGTATGTTTATAATTATATACACAGTTTTAGAAAAGTAGCTTCATATAAAATCGAATTGATTTGAAGTAAATCTATTTCGACTTTGCTTCTTTGGCTGCGAAAGGTTAAATATGAGCTTGTGCGCGGCAGTCACATTAAAATGCGGCAAATAAATAATAAAACGGATTTTGAAACTAAAATTGAATTAATACTTGAATCATTGATTTCTTCTAATTTGTATCACATATGTTTTTTTGTTTCGTTTTCATGTGTAAATTTAAATGAATAGTTTTATATTGAACAAATTACAGTATAAGAATTTTTTTCTTTTAGCTTTCGAAATAAAGTTTAAAGAAAAGTATAAAGAATGTAAAAGGTTAAAGTTAATTTGTAAAATTTGAAGGAATATCAAAGAAAACGATCTTGGGCATTTTAATTATTCGTAAAATTATACTAAATACTGAGAATGCAGCGACATAAAAATGCCGGATTAATTTGGACCGAAAGTAGCCGAAATTGGTGGCAGGGTTGTGCAAGTGCAATTACCAAATTATTATATCATTTTCAATAACCGGCTTTATTATTGACGTTCT
This sequence comes from Habroteleia sp. ZL-2020, assembly GCA_022817445.1. Taxonomy (NCBI): domain Eukaryota; kingdom Metazoa; phylum Arthropoda; class Insecta; order Hymenoptera; family Scelionidae; genus Habroteleia; species Habroteleia sp. ZL-2020. Next base: position 3,849 of record JABFPK010001647.1, read on the forward strand.
TTTAAATCTCAGAAAAAGCGAACACGTTGTCCAAGCAGCTGATAATTACGCGCGTCAATTATGTGCCGAGATTTAGTCAAATTGCTTCATAAGTGAAACTCCGTGCGAGATTGCGGATTGCGCAAGTGCCCCCTCCTTTTTTCATTTAATCGACATCGATGAAGAAAAGTGATTAGCGAACGAAGTACAGACGACTGGAGAGGGCTCTTCTTACGGGGCAAAATATCTGGCGTGAAAATAACGCCGAATATTTCTAGAACATATGGTTGTAATATATATTTTTGGAAGTTTACAGTATTTCTGTAAAAATGTTTAGAAAATTTGTAAAATTAATTAATTTTAAGTTTCAATTTTCAGTCGATTAACGTTGCAAAAATCATGTAACTTTGCACTGAATTCAGTGAATATCTTTTATAATATATATTTATATCTATATTATAATATATATTATAATAGAAGGTGCATATATGGATATTAAATATTAATTGAATATTCGTAATCCTTGCATACAATATACATAAGGGGGTACAAAATATCAAGCTACTTGCCGTAATATTTCCCAATTAACTTCAAAATTATTACAATTAACGACAATATTTATATACCGTCTTACGATAACATTTTAATGCGACACAATTTATTGCTTAATGCTTAATATTCAAGGGTCAAGTAGGGCCCCAACCACTTTGCCTACTATTTTAATACTAGATCGCGCAAAATTTGCACATGGATTTATGCATATTGTCAGCTCGTGGCTGGCACAAAACCCGACCGATGTCAAGCCTCGTTCGAGCGCGACGCTCACCTGCCGTCACGCTGGAGTGACTTGTAAATCACTCCACCGAAACTGGGGTACGTGCCGCTCGAAAAACTTTATCAACTTCAACTTCGGCAGACCGATTCCCCGCGTTACTGCTTTCCACTGGACGTAAAAAACGAGCGAAAAAACGAGAGAAAGAAACGTTTATTTACCTTCGATAAACTACGTTTCATCCTCATCTGATCGGTCGCTTCTTCGGCCCTTCAAAGCGGCTCTTTTTGCCATCCGCGTAAAATTATGCGTACGCGAACACTCACGACGTTCAATGGGTTTTTGCGGCCTCTAGTTTTGGGTGGGATTTTTGGGAGGGGTCACAATTTGATGGAGGTGTGACGTTAGTATACAAATTCAAAAGGGGGCTACGGCGAAAGTTTAAAAGAACATAATGTTGATTTACAAAATCATATTTCTATAATGGCACATAGTTTTGTAAATATTTAGAGCCGAGTATTTGCTCAACGACTGATGGTTTTTAATGTTAACTTGTATCCCAAGGAGAATTTGTGACGGGGCTGAATCATGGCCCAGACAGGGCAACCCTGTTGCTAGACAGGTTCCAGATTAGGCTTATCATTTCCCTTTTCAATCTTATAACTGTAGGGAATGTTAGCCTTATCTGGCTCTGTCCAGGTATTCCAAACGGGATTGTCAAATTCCTTTGGTTCCAGAGTACCTTAGCAACACCTGGCGTTGCACGCATCATAAGATCTATGTCAGAATATCTGAACTGGACCCTACGAGGAGTCCCTTTAGAAGGAAATCCATATGTGATCTCGATCTGGTCCTGAATGGCATACCTTGATGTGGAATGCCATGGATATGCCAGACCAGGATCCGATTTCAAACATGGCATGCCACATTAAAATTCTACCTGGGATTTTTCATGTATAGAAGTTGATATCTTCAACACATATCAACTTATATAATATTATATATATATATAATATATTTTATGTTTCAGTTTTATGTTAAGTTTGTCCTAAATTAAATATATAATATTTAATTGACGTAAAGGTGATACATTTTTTTTATTTTTGGTCAAACACGTGAGGTTACGTTTATTATAACTTTGATACGTTTAGAGTTTGATTAACACTTTAAAACCGTTTAATTTGGCCAGGTATATCCCCTTAAACAAAGTCCTTTAATGTGTTCATTGGACTGATTGTTGAAATTTGCATTATTTCATGTATCCATGTTTCGTAATAATACATGGAACGGCTTCTTAAGGTCAATGAGGCTATTCTCGTCTCGTCGGGTCCGTTTCATTGGCCGGTGAATTATTTTCGTAACAGCTGGGTTTTGATGGCATGTCAAACGACTTCGGTCTTGTAATGCGAAGGGTCCGCGCGCGCCGTAGGTAGCTTTTTAGAACGCGCGCTATTGCCGACTTGGCCGTTGTAGGCGTGCTGCACGTGGCCCAGACATTGTACGTGACTTGGTCAGTATCGTCGTTTATTCGCAAACGATTTTGCGTATATGGGTTAGCACGCTGAAAACTTGTAAATATAAAAGTACTTATATAATTTAAAGAGAGTTTTTTCCAAAAAATTTCATCACTAGTTAAATTAAAGCTTTAATTATTATTATTTTGTTAATTGGTTGAATGAATAATTGAAATGAATAAATTGGAATATGTTTTTATGTATTTGAATACAAAAAACTTAGTTCGGAAAAATGTAAAATATTATTTTTGATATAACCAAATGTTCGTATCAAAAAAACTATTATATTTTGGAACTTCTCACATTTTCCGATTTCCAAACTGGAACAAATTTATCATTTTATTTTGAAGACCGCAACGATAAATCTAATAGGAAATAAGGTTTCGGTTTTGAATCCATTCAACTTTTAGAATATTCATATTTTAAAAATCGGTCTTTATGTAGTTTGGGATGTTGCATAAAAAGGGAAAAAGATAGATGCTTTTTCAAAATGAACTTCTGTCCGTATAACTGAAATGAAAAGATTTGAGTTTCTGGAAATGATCATCATGAATGGAACTAGTGAATTATGTCGTGTAGTTTTCGTTATAAGATTATAGGAAAATTTAAAATGTGTAACAATTTCTAACTGAAAAGAATGTTTTTAATCAAGTAATTTTATTTAATATGATGTACGTTAAAATACATAGAGAAAGATGTTTTAATTTTTTCAAATTATTTTTATAGCCAAAAATTGCCAAGTGATAAAATTTATCCCTTTGAAAGTTAATAATAATTATTATTACAGAAATTATTATAATTATTTTATATTTCTTTTTTTTTACAATTTTAATATAATAGTCGTATAAAATTGTTGTTAATATATCTAAAATTCGTTTCAATAAGTAAATAAATAAAATAAATAATATATAAATAAAATAAAATAAAGCGGTAATAATTTGTTTATATCGTTGCGTCAAAATCTGACTTTTTCTCACTATATTCAATTATTTTTTTAAATATATATTACACTCTTTAAGAAATATTATTAACAAAGGTTAAACATCAAAATTTTTCTTCAAGTTACACGCAAAACCTGGTCTGCATATCTAATAAATAATTTCATCTGCGGTGACTGTGTAACACAATCCATAAATAAGTATCGTTCGCAGAAAGAAAATGTTGTTCGCGAAATAATATGTGGCTTCCACGCGACCGGGGAACATTTTGTGGGACCGATCCTTCGTATCGGGTTTGCAAGAATCTCGGGTCTACTTACCGTATGCTATTCTGGACCACCATATGGTTCACGATGCTAAAATCATCTGTGCGATTCCACGTCAAAATTTCTCAGCCATATTGTTTTAAATAGCTTGGCGCCGAAATTTAGAAGTTAGACGGGTTGGCAGGGGATCGACTTTAGCGAGTTTAGAAAGAGGATTATCTACCGCTGCAGAACCAAAAAAAACGAACAAAAAATAAAAAGATCCTCTTCAAGGTCTTATCCGGGCTTTTATTTCTAATTCGATTTTAGGCTTTGAGCCAACTGTTGTCTTATAGGATTTCAAAATGAAATCCAAGATAACGGCGGATTACGAAGTCGTTTTACAATCAGTGGACCGAATAATTTGATAAACAGTTGACAAACAAATAGAATAAACAAAGTCAATGCTTCCGCTCGGTTTCGTTTTACATGTCTTTTGTAATTTTACAGTTACAATTGCGTTATTTCGGTTTATAGACCTTTGTTTCAATAATTAGATTGGAATTAGATACGTAATATATTTTATTTACGATTTAACATATACATATACACATACACATATAATTACAGAAGTATAAAAGTGTTCAAAATTCAAATTCCGATAGCAAATCAAGTGAAAATACGAAAGAACTGTGGTGATAATCGAATAATCGGAATGGATGACTTAAGGAAGTCGTTCCCCTAAAGGTGAAAGTCCGAAAAGAATTTTTCACATAAATCGTACAGTCAAAGGTGTCCACCTCAAACGACATTCGATTCAATGATTTTCTGACGTTAACTTCTGCAACGATAAATCCCGAAGACCGTTGAAGACACCGGTGACTTTATTTGTCATCCCACAATCCACGTTTCGCTAACGTCATTGTACCGACTTTAATCGACAAGTTAATTTGTAATAATTTATCCAAAAGGCGCGCGTTACGCCGTCCAAACTAAACGGTTATAGCTGTCTAAAAGATGTTTAAACTATGAATCAACACAAAAAATTAATCATTGGCATAAGTTTTGTGGTTGTGGTACCTGCACCCGATACCATATGGCAGAAAGAAACACATTTTCTCGAGTTTGTGTAGAAGTATAACAAATTACTTAAATTATTATCAAACGAATATAACGATATGAACTCGGTAAAACAAAAGTGATCAAACCGACGTGACGAATTAACCGAAATTGCCATATGGCAAGGCTAATTTAAAGCACTTTAAAACTCAAAACTTATGGAAAACTTTAAACAATTCGTAATACCTAATTCAACCATACCAGATGTCAGTAGGCGCCTATAAATTAGTGAGTCATTTTCAGCAATATATCAAAAATGGAAACAGAAATTTAAAAGAGGACGGAGGACGCACAGCACGAAGTTTGAGAAAACCCTTGCGAAATAAATATTATCGTTACAAAATCTACGAAATTATAATATTTCAGTTGTGCGCTGAAAATTAACTCAAGAACCAGTGGATCACCCCAAACCGAAAATGATAAGCATGTTTGGTTTCTCACGGTTTCATTAGCAATACGTTTGCCCAAGTAGTATATGAATTTGGAACTGTCCACGAGAATTTTGCCAGTGTGGCGAGGTAATTATGGTTTTATGGATTGCGATGGCGCGATAGACTTTATCAACCCCCCATGGCGACGCATGAATATCAGACCGGGCTTATCTCTATCTTTGTTTGGTGCGTGCTGGTGCGTACCATGCGATTCTGGTCGTGGGAATGATAGGGACCGATATCGCGCAACGTACCGTTGCTAACCGTTGAAAAATAATGGCGGTTCCATAATAGGCAGTAGGTTTCGAGCGTCCTGATCGAGTTTGTAATAAGCGTGTTCGGTCGACTGTGCAGGGACCATTTTGCCACTTTGTGACTCACGCTCCTCGTCTTCATCTTCGATTCGCGTCACCTTCTACTTCGAACGGTCGTTTCTTTCACAAGGACCCTTCGAAGCCAAAGAAGAGAGGTATTTAATTTATTAGGTAGGTTCGAGCGAAATTAAGCCAACACTGTTTTTCAACGCTGCTGCAAATATTAGAAAAAAGTATGGCCATTAATTATGCCCACTATCGGTTAACTGGGTGGTGCAAAAAGTTAGAGTACTCGGGTACAGGAAAATATATCATTAATTTAAAAAAATGTTGATTCTTAGATCGACAACTTACGGAAAATTTGGAAATAACATTCATATAATATGAATAATGTAACATCTTCGAATTAAAAATTCGGAACAATGGGAATTGAAATTCGTTCCAAATTGTGTCCGTGGATAGTTTTTGAATTTTCCTCAAATTTTCAATTCGCATTACACAATTTGCTTTATTTATTATTCAATAGAAGATTTTTAATATTAATTTATTTGACGATCTCAGAATTTAAGTTGAGAGATGTGGAGGAATTAAAGTATAAATTGCATTAACACTCGTCTATTTTGAATAGTTCTAAACTGTTTACTCCATTTGATACAATGTTTACAAATGCGTTTTAAACCATCGGCAATTCTCCAACCTGAATCACCGATACGTCCAAAAGCTTTTATATCAATATGTTAAAGCCGTCATTAATAGTCTAGACAAACAAACGGCATCAATTTATGTCGCATTGTTTGATCTTTTTCCCCACTCTAAACCCCCGTAATTTGTCAAGAAACTTTCTCCTCGGCTATAATCTTCTGTTGCTCGCGATCACAAAGGCTCGATCACCCACACGTACCATATGGTATGATCCCAACGGCTCCACCACGTGACGCACGGGGGTCTTTGGAGCGCATAAACTGCATTCGCTAGGAAACGCCTAATTACGCTCGGAATCGATGCATTTTCGCTCGTAAATTCGGCGGGCCGAGACAGCCGGAACGCGGGGGACCGTGGGCCCAAATTACGCCTACTCCCGATTTGTTTGGCTTAAAAAGACTAGCCCGAAGAAACCTCTAATTATTATCGGTTGCTGGTAAACATTGCGCGCGATCGCGTTCATTTTTCAAAAATCATAAAGCACTAAGTCCTTTTTTTGTTTTCGCACGCTTTTGAATCGAAATAGTCACGACGAGGCCCTCGATATCTAAATATCTTTTAAATTAATTAATTTCTAGAAAAAATTAGGATTTTCTTTTAACAATTCTACCGTCGTCCTGTTTTGTGGGGCTGAAAGTTAACTTGACTTTTGAAAGACATTGAACATTTATTTTGAAAATTTTCTCTATAGCGGCGATTAATTTGCCTTAATCTAAACAAATATTTTATTTAACAGCCTGGGAACGCGATAGTCCGAATATGACTGACCACATACTGACGAGATGTGAAAGATAATTTTTTATTGTCTCAACTTTGGTGACATTCTGTGTGAATTTCTAACAGATGAAACACGTCTGGTGATTGATTAATTAATGAGAATTTGTTCGTTATTCATATAATTTTTATATAGGAGAGTGTTTCCGAAGATGTGACAATGGTTATTTCGTGTCTGAAATAATAGGGGCGAGTGTAATTTGAGTTTTTTATGACTGTAATTTCAGTTGTAACAACTGAATTTCCTGTTCTGACAGGATAATTGGGGTTGTTTTTGATTTGGGGTAGAAGGATTCGACTAAAAAATGACGACTTATTGAAGTGTGCTAATTAACGAATCTAATAAATTATGCGGTAAACAGTCTTAATAATGCTTTTGACAATGAATAATGTTCAGTGTGCAAAGGTATGTGTGAATATCCATGTTTTGCTTTAATTTTAAATTCAAAATTTATTATTGTAAATGAAAAGAATGTACAAAAATATTGTTTTTTATAATTTTATATATATGTTTTGCGTTTTCAATAATTTATCGCAATGTATTGCCGTCGTTTAGATTGCGAAATTCCATAACCGCAATTTCTCCCCTTCGCATGACTCACGTCACAAAATGTGGAACAATTGGAAAGACCTTGAGCTATCGAAACGAAAAACATAGCGCACCCACGTGTCATCACGAGCGAAGAACATAAAATCCGGTGAGAGAAACACGAAAATATCGCGAAATGTGTCATGGGCGGACATTAAG
>JABFPK010001648.1:0-11384 GCA_022817445.1 Habroteleia sp. ZL-2020
TACATATACATGTATCATCTATATATACATATATATATGTATATATACATATACATATACATGTATGTTTACATTATATATAAGTCTATTTTAAGTATAAATGTTGAAGCATATGGTTACCAGTCCCCAAAAGATTAATACATATAATAATTATCATTTTATATGATAAACCATCAACCATTAATCATTAATTTACATTTTCAGTTATCACAACTGCTTTAAAAGAATTATTTACTTTCATCATAGATTTATTTCGCGTTTCTCTTCGCAGCAGTCTTTTTTTCAGCATAATTATTTGCTTTTTCAGTTCAATTTCTCCACTTGAAATCTTTGGATTCCTTGTTTTCTGTATGAGAATTGTAGTATTTACAAGTTGGCTTTTAGTTGCTCGATTAACAATAGGCTTTTCTTGTTTTAAAACAGGTCTCTGAAAAATAGTATTTATATCAATATTATAAGAACACTATCTAAAAATGAATTATATATAATAATTACATTACAATTTTTTTAAATAATCATGTAAATACCTCGGCTTGTAGATATTTTGACTTTTTTACATATCTATACAACTTTTGTTCCTAATAATGATAATTTTTAATGATTAGTATTTTGTATTATATATAGATAATATTAAAGTAATTTAATGTGTATTTACTTACTTCTTCTTCAAAAGAGTCATCACTATCATTGTGTTCCACTTTCATAATTTTAGAAGGTTTCTAAAACAAAATATAACTTTTACAATATTTTTTAGAAAAAAAAATTATATAATATTTTAACAATTATATAAAATACTGATAACAATGTTGAATAAATATATTTCACAAAAATTGCTAAAACGTAATTTTATTAATTTTTGATTATAAATTTTATTAAAAAAATATTGATATACCAAAATATCTTCTTTTCTAGCTTCGGATCCAAATAACGTAGGTACAGCATCCTTTTTCAATGTTCTTTTTCCTCTCTGAGAATAAGTAAAACAGCTATCTATAAAGTGGCAACTACAAATTCTTGAGCTCTCTTTGGGAATTGTTATAAATCCAGGGGGAATCGCTTTCATCCATTTTGATATCATTTCTTGATTCCTTAATGGAAAACTGAAAAAATGAAATTAATTGATTACATATAAAAAATAATTATATATCTATTTTTATTATAAATTAAATAAAATAGAAGCAAGTTCCGCCCTTTGCACATTTTTTTTAAATTAATATTAACTTATATCTATGAAAATTTATTTTTCTTTAATTTATATTAAAAGGTTAACTATATATATAAAATATAGTTTTTAAGCAATTAAATTTCACAAAAATGAAAGAAAAACAATAAGTTTTAAATTAATTTTTGTGAAATATAGAATAACAATCTCTCTGTATGCATTTATTAATAAACAATTTTTTATTTTGAATTGGAAAATATAAATTTTATTTTTATAAATACTATATATTTTGTTTAAAATCTTTTTTTGGTTTTACATTTTTGTTTGATCATATTCGAATCGCATTACAAAGGCTATCTGTTATGTATATTTTTTGTCAAATAACCATATATATTGTCAAATAACAAAAAAAAAAATCAAAAAATAAATATTTTTTGTCAAATAACCATATATTTTGTCAAATAACTTACCAATGAAAACTTGTATAGGAAATTGGACTCCAAACACTTGAACATTTTCTTATCACACAACCTGTTACCATTTTATCAGTTTAATTTTATTAAATTTCAAATTATAAAAAAATAATATTTAAACACTCGAAAAGAAAAATTCATCACGAAGAGTAATTAGTTGTAATTAATATACAACTGTTTACTAACAAAAACAATGAAATCAAATCTATGTTTCATAGATTTATTTTGCCGTGACAGATTTCTGTTTTATCATCAACATTAAAGCCATGGAGAAATTCTATACTCACGGAATTATTCTTTTCAAATTAAAAAAATAGTATTCAATATTAGTTACAGAATACTTGTATATTAAAAGTTATTTATTTTACAAATACACATAAAAAATTAGTGAGATTTCGTTTTTCTCTCATCTCCAAAACAATCAGTTGCAATAGCGCATTATGCGTTCTGTAATCATTAAGCCAAAAAGTCGTTAATATAATACAGCTATCGTCACGGCATCACACGGCATCACGACAGATTGTCTAACCCTAACCTATAATATCCAGTGGTTAAAATTTAAAAATTATAAATGATATTTTTCCATAATATATGTTTCAAAATTATACAAAAGTGGCCCGGAGAGAAATATTTCGGCATCTTTCGATTTCTCCCATTGTTCTTCGTTTCGGGAGCGTTACTTGAATTTTCGATGATTCATTGGCAAGTTGGAGAGACTAATTTTTATAAAATATACAAAAGAAACCAAGCCGAGAAAATTGTTAGTCAAAAAATGTTAGAACTAAAATCTTCCTAATTTGGCATCGTGCAATCAAATTTAAATACAATGATGCCTTATGGAATGTCAATTACAAAATTTGTAACATTTGCTGTTTGTGCATTTCTAAGTTCTGCTGCTGGTGCACAAGTTGTCCACGTTTATTATCGACCTCTGGATGATTTGGATGAAATAGTTAGTGATTTGCAAAAACGAAAAATGACTGATACAGGAAAAGTATAAGGTGTAAATGTATATATTGCAAAACAAAACCTGTAGACACTTTTATGCTGTTTTAAATAAATTATATTCACAAGACTAAATATATTTTATGCTTTATTTAAATTTATATATTAAGAAATATATTATTTATTAATGTTATATGTTAAAATATATTAATCATACTCTCTAATTATTTATAACTGTATTTTATGAAAAAATGAAGTTCTTAAAATAAATATATTAAATAAAATATTTTAATTAATATAGACAATTAAATTACATACTTTAATTCACAACATTGTTATCTTAATATTTATAAACTGTCGTTCAATTCATATTCATTGATAGCTTTATAGCCACTTTAGTAAGTTCAATATTAATAATTCATAAAGTAAATAAAATAATATTAAAAATAAATTTTTGTCAATTTGTAACTCACAGTTCATTTTTATTATATAAAGTATAATTTTTTGCATTCAATTGTATCATTATTATTTTGTTTCAAATATCATATTTATTTTGTAAAGATAAAGAAAGTACACTATTTCTTATATCGTTCATAAGCTATAACAAATCATAGAAAATAGTTTTGTCAAATACTTTTTCTGACTATAAGATATAATTAATATATTTTATAATAAATATTTATACATATTTCCTTTCAATGAATAAAAACTGTCTAAAACATTTAATCCGACGTTAAGCAGTTGGAAAAGTGTCTTTTAGCCAATTAAAATTGTTTAATTTAATTGTTTCAACAATGAAAAAATATGCCATGTTAAAAAATAAATTGCCATGGATTGTCGGTACGGACAGTGTAATGTTCAAGAAAAATCCCATAGGCTTTGATCATTACTACGCAGAAAACTATAATTATATTATCATTAAATCGCTTGAACATGCACAACGTCAAGGAGAGGAAAACGAAAGATTTTTTATGAAAAATAAATCGATAATCATTTTTATTACAAAAATAATATTTTATTATAAAGATATTACAAATCAACACTAAATGAAAAAAATTATATGCCTCCACTGCACGCTGTGCAAATACTAATTCGATGGCCGTCGCAGGTACGACGGCCATCGTTGGAGGTTGTGGGTTAACTTCCAGTATTTCTTGTATCATCACGCGTAGAAAAGCTTGTAATGTTGGAGTTTGAAGGCGAGTTTGAAGGTGTGGTTGAATTAGCACGAAAGCCAAATTCTTGATGAAGTTTCTTCGATTTAATCTTATATTAGACGCTTGTAGATTGTAAAGTATGATGGAATTGATCGCAGCCTGATCCAGCATACCAAAAAACAGTCTTAGAGACCATCTGAAAGTAACGCGAGCAGTGGTTAAGTGCGGCACATTCGATCGAATGTATCGGTTCCTCCTTTTGTGCGGTTGTAGAAAGTCACTATTTCCGGTTTTCCAGTATCATTCTCCAGTCGTCCACTTTGGTGCAAACTTGATAAAATAATAAAATGACCTTGTTTCTTTTAGGACAATACGAAACTAAAGTGTTTCCTTCGGCATATGCGTAGCGAGTAGTGTTAGCAGCTGCTACTCGCGTGAATGATGACGGTATTTCGCGTATATGTTTTTGCATAGTGTCAGTCATGGTCAGATTGTAATCAGTTTTCATTTTTCGAACAAGATTGACGGACATAAACCAATTATCACACGTGATATTTCGTCCCGTGTAATAAATTGATTCTGACAATTTTCGGACGTAATAACTTGGCACAGATTCACCTTCCAAGGTTTGAACCTGTCCCACGTGGGGCTCTGCACTTATCAAATATGATGTTTGCACATCATTCATACATAAGATTTTTATGCCATATTTGTCTGGCTTATTAGGTATGTAGACTTTCGAGCCAAATCGTCCTTGGAAATTGAGAAGTTGTTCGTCGATCGTGCAGTAAGTGGAAGGAGAGTAGTGCCGCGTACAATTCGAAATAAATAGATCCCAAATTTCTTTTATAGGTGCTAATCGATGCAGTTGTCGTCGTTCGACTCTGGTTGCCTGATCGTCGAAACGAAGACAAGCTAACAAATAATGAAAACGATGTCTTTGCATTACAGCTCTGTATAAATTATTGCCATATCGTGGCGACCACAAATCCTCAGTACAGGTGTTGTTCTGTTTTTCCAAACCGCTAAAGTATAATAATCCCAGTAAGGCTTTCAGTTCCACCAAATTTGTTTCTTTACAATGGGTTTTATTCGCGTCGTCAGCTCTTCTTCGAATTTCTTCATTCGTATGCTGAACGACTAATTCCAACAAGTCATCTGAAAAAAGCAGACTCCATGCTTCAAGTGGGGTTTTGATATTTTTCGCATCCTCATTCGCTTTAGGCGAATCGGCTTTCAGCGACCGTCTCACTTTTGCTTCCGGAGCATTCGTATACCACTTGTAATTATTTTTTCCCTTTATCACTGACCGACTGTGCAATCTAGATCGCGCCTGCTCTTCATCAGAATTGTATTCAAGATCGAATTGATTTTCACGTCTATGGTCGAAGCTAATATCTTCATCCCCATCTTGGATATCTTCGACCTCGTCAAAGGCTTCTTCGTTATCCGGTTCATCTTCTGATAATTCTCCATTGTTACTTTCTTGATATCGTTCTCGAAGAACATTCCAAATTTGCTCGAAACTTCTCTCCGTCATTCTACAAAAATTGTATTTTTGGAAATAAATCAGATCATAAAATATTTATTTACGTACCTTAATGTCCCATTAGAAACCTCTTGTAACGAAAATCATAAAATGTTTGAACCGCAACTTTTACTAAATTGCAAGTCGCATGGATGTTTTTGTCCGTTAGACAAATTTATACCATTGCAGCTCAAGAACTAACTGGCTGTAATGCTGTAATCAGAAATGAGGATTGTAAGTGTGTAAGTTAGCCGCAAACCGGGCAGACGAAACGACGCGTGCAGGATCATATGTGTACTAATTTTTTAGGAAGGGGAGTCATACTCTTCCCCTTTTCGGATCGCCGGTAATTCAATGTTTCCATGATGAAATTTCACTGTGGCCTCCATTCTGGCATCACTGCTGTGTGGCGGAAGCGAAAGGTTGCTGGGCGTCCGCGAAGGGCAGCGAAGGGTTAACAATAACATTAAAACCTTATAAGCAGTAAATATTACTATAATATTGTCGTAATATTTTTAAATATTTTTTAAATATTTATGCAACGTTATTACAATATTGAATATTATAAATTAATATTACTGTAACATTATAGTAACATCGAATGTCCACAATTATAATATTGTCCGTAATATTAGAGTAATATTCATAGTACAATAAATAAACTTGATAAAAAAACTTTACCTCTAACACTTATAGGAATTGAACCTGAGCCTTTCAAGTACAAGTCCAATTCTTCCCTCCGAGCTACTACTGTGCCATTGCGATTGTTAATAATAAAATTGTTCATTATTATCACTTATCGAACAATTTTAACTTATGAAAGCATTACGAGTGTTAATACCGAAGAAGTACTAACATTCATAGATGGCGTAGTAGCTCGGAAGTACATGTTGGACTCGTACTTGAAAGGCCCGGGATCAATTCCTAGAGATATATGATATTTTTCTATTTAATATATAATTCTTTTAAAAATTTGTTTTAATATTTCATGATATTACTGTAACATTTATGAATATATATATATTATTCATATATATACAGTAAAATAAAATTTCAGAAATAAAACCAAATAAAAATAAACAATACTCGTATTTCTTTTATTTACATTTCTACAACTGTTTAAACAATATTATTTAATAAATTTTATAAACAGTCGGAATTTTGAATAGCACCTATACAAATCAATTTTAATAAGGAACAACTTAATAAATTGTCGGATTGTGACATGTTTTTGCACATTTTTTTTTATTGCAAAATCATTATTAAACAAATTATCAGAATTAAAATTTAGACACAATTTCCAATCTGTATTTCTCAAACAAATTTTAAAAGATCGATTGTTATGTCTTTTCCATACAATCTTTTACCGAATGTGAAATACATAAAATAAATTCTACTTAAGTTTAAATGATTTAAATAATAATTTCGATATTTGAACTGGAAATAGTCACGTGATCACTCTTTAATATTTATCTATGATCTCTATGATATTTCTTTCATTTATTTTGCTCAAAAATAATCAAGTTGTCAACTGTTGAAATAATCAATGTATCTAAATGAATTACAATAACAAAAATATCTTATGATAAAAAAAATTATTGTGTATTTCGTAGTATAATCAACAAATTATTTAATAATAATGTATAGTTTAGAGGAAAAGGACAATAAGTTTAACAAATATTGATTCGAGCCGACATGTTTGTGACGTCACTACCGGCGAGATCTAGGCGGCGTCCGTGGCGTCGGTGGCGTCACATGCCTCCATTTTGATTTCAGAACACGACAAGCGGTGCAAAAACGAGGTGGAATGATTCGTGGCGATATTTGATAAACTATTTTTTTATTGTTTATAGTGCTCCGAAGTTGCACACATGTAAACACGAATCGTCCGCGTGAAGCATTTTAAAGACAAAATTATACGTAAAGTATTAGAAATCATTGTTGACTGTTGATATTTTAGCTGTGTTGAAAGTGCCAAAAGTCGATGAGATGACGGCGGTTTCGATATCTCCAACGGCAAACCACTTCATTCGTGTAGTCAGCGAATCCAATCTTAGTAAAATTGAAAGGTTACTCATTTTTTTTATATATGTTGTTGTTAAAAGTTATTGGTTGTTTGCTTCAATAAAACTATTTAAACATTTTCTTTATTTAGAAACAATTTTGTATTTCATATTATTTCTTTTTTTTTTATTAATGCTATTTGATTTTTATTGTATACGTTTTATAAACAATAACTTTATATCTAATGGTTATTTTTCTTTATATTATTACTGTTTTCATACAAATATGTGTATTAAGAAATTTCATTTTATTTGTGCTGATTTTTGAGAGACAATAAATTATTATTAGTTTGTAAATCAACAAATGCAAAATTTACTACAACGCTGTCATTTATTTTTATATGATTTCATTGTTCAGTAATTTAATATAAATTAAAACAATTAACGACTATATCAGTAATATTGTTCATAATATTTTCAAGTTTGATAGAAATATTTATTGTTGGAAAATTTATATAAATTTCTTCATTTATAAATTATGATAAAGAAAGAAAATAACGTTATCTATCATTTATGATATTATGTGATAGACCTAGTAATTTTGCTTTTTACATTTATTAAGGTGAAATTTCATTTCTAATGTCACGGAATAAGGGTGCTTTTAATTATTTCTTTCACAATAATGAATTAATGTTTCTAATCGGTTAGTTTTTCAATAGTTATAATGATATTTTGTGAAACGTTCTTTTATAACAACGAAAATAGCTGACAAAATATCACAAAAATTATTTAAATAAGTCAATCCATTTATTATGAATAACAATTTCTCAAACTGATAAAATCGGGTGAATATAATAATAAACTTTAATTCTAGTGAAATTGATTGATATTTCAACTTAATGTGTTTACGTGTCTTCGAGATAAAGTTGGAAATGTCAAACAATAAATTTCTAAACATGTTTCATGTCTTCTATCCAATAATAATATTATAAACACAATATACAAATTATTTAATAGGATTAAGAAAACAAAATGTTTATAAATAATATTGTATTTATCGAAAATTATTTTTAGTTAAGAAAGCAGAAACATTAGTGGAATAAAAAACACTTAATTATTTATTATAAATAAACATTTTTTTCAGATTGCTTTTATACCAAATTACACAATATCGATAATTTTTTCATATTATGAAATAGAATATAATTGATGAATATATAATTGACATAGAATGAAATTGATATTTATATTTATATTTCAATTCAATATTAATATAATGTTTGAATTTTATTTATATTTTAAATATATTAAATAATAAAAGGAAATGCATTTTTTTATTTTTTTCATATTTTAACATAAACATATTTTTGCCTTTTAATTATTTGTTTATTAATTTTTTAAAAATATAAACTTAGCATGAATATATTTCATATGAATATTTTTATGTTTATCCGTTTTCCTGTATTTATTTTGATATGACAGGAGCAACTCTGTGCTCCAGTTTTCCCTATTTTTACCTTATATATCCCGTTTCCCATTTTAGGGTGCGAATAGTCAATCCTTAAATTTATATGATGAGTAATGGCAGTATTAAAAAATGATATATTTATTAATTTTTGTTTTGTTATAATTCTTAATTGTTAGTCAATGGTACATAACAGGTAACAGAATGTTTTATTTTATTTTTTTATGACATTTATTTCTAAAGATACAGTATTAAATCCACATAATTATTGGAAAATGTCAAGTAGATTGATAATAATAGTTTATTTAGAATAATAATTTTAATTGGTTTTATTTTGCAGCTTTCTTAATGATACAGCTTATCGAGAAGCAATCGAAAATTCTTCAACTTACAACAGTCAATTATGTCGAGAAAGGCGACTACGGATGCCTTTTCTAGATTCTCAAACAGGTAAATTTGTGGCTTCAGAGAACATAACGACAAAACGAATTAAAATAAAAATTAAGGTTTACGTTTAGGTGTAGCACAAAACCATTCTGCACTTTTTATGTCCTCGAGGGAACGTCTTCCAGGACTTTTACACGGTCAAATTTATACATATCCTAGCAAGAGATGGAGAAAAAAACGTAGACAATATTTAATGCATTACTCTCATCCAAAACGGGCGGGTCGTTTGGAAATTGAAGATGGAGGCGAAGGCATTGAAGGCATAGTTTCAGGCATTAACGACGATAGTAAAGACTCTTTAGTACTTAAAGGTATTTTGATAAACTTTATTAAATATATATATCTCTAATAAGTTGCGATAATAAGATGAAAATTTCTAAAGAAGGATTAAAATAAGTAAATATTCATTCTCATTGAAAAATTGAAATTTCTATTCACTACTGAAAGATTAAAATAAGTATATAATTTAAAATAAAAATCAGTCTTTTGTGGTGGATGAATTTGTTTATTTTAAGGAGTAACTTTTCACTTCAAAAATTGAATTTTCACACTTCCAAATTTGGATAGTATGTTGCACATTGCTCAGTAATAATTCCAAACTTTTACATTATTTTTAACGTTGGAAAATAATTTTCCTGTACATGTAAATGATTTCTATTTTAATATAGCATAATATTTTCGCCATTGTATATATTTATATGCTTCTAAAATTCATATTTTCAAAATACTAGTTGTACATATCTTTTTGACAAATTGATTCCTAGAATATTAATTAACATGATCGTATTCCAGATGAACATAGTAAGGATGCGTGGTACTACGATGAACAAGACATGTTGGATATGGACGCCTTTGATGAACCTGACCCCGACAGTGACTTCGATTATGAAGAAAGTTACAGCAGCAAACGGAAACGAAGAAAACCAAGAGGAGGTGGTCATCATCCAGCCCGGAATCATCTACCTTCTGCAGATATGCCGGTCGTCAAACGTACAAAAGTATGTTTTCAAATGACTTCTTTTTTAATATATTTTTTACTACAAACTATTTTCTGCATTTTGCAAGAGCCATGCTTTAAATATCAAATACATATTATTTTTTCAATATATATATTCACACGATTTTGTCAAATTTACACTTTATTCCAAGTAAAATTATTTAGGCATTTTAATTAGGCAGTCTATTTATATTAAATCTTGTATATCCCTGATAAATAATATTTTAACATAAAAAATAATTTGTAGGGAGGAGGAAGTGGTCGAAAGAAAGCAAACTTCGACGCTTCAACTGATGCAGATAAGCCATTCGTTTGTGACCGTAAGTTCAATCACAAGTACAACTACAAATGACTTCTTTCTCGTACTCGCATATATTATACCAAAACACTGTTAATAGAATTACCTAGCAACAGAGTTATGACAGTGAGATGGATGCTTCAGAAAAAAATTAGAATAATATATTTTAGTTATTTTTTGCATAAGACTTTACGATTTGAAGTTTCGAGTTCAAATGCCCTAATTTATTTTTAAATTTTTATTATCACTCTGCAATACTCATTTCAAACGTTCGTTATAGATATCACTTCGTTGTTTCTGATCATGTATATTTATTGTTATATGAACATAAAAATATGTGTTAATGAGTAATGCACTATGTTAAACTTATGTACTGATGTAATATGTTTAATACGAAATAACTGTCGAAGAGTGTATTGCAGAGAATTGTAATTTTGATTATATCTTGTAGTAGTCTTCTCGATCGATGCAAGAACGATCGCGCTCAATCTGCGCAAGAACAATTACTTATCAGAGAACAACGCTTGTAGATTAACTCGGTTGTGCCTGCAATTATTTACTTTCTCGCGATGCTCCTAATGATTTATGCAATTCCAAAAACATTCAATCCTACATATTCTGCTACAATTCATAAATAATTGAGTTGAATTGATTTAAAATTGAAGGAGAATTCGTTCACTTCTAGGATAAAATGTTTCTGGAAAAGCTTTTCGGTACTTGCAGAATTTAGATGATAATGTATTGACTTAGAAGAGACTATTATCCAGTAGGTGTAAACGAGCATCGAGCCTTGCATCGTATTAGTTTTGCTTATTGGGCTGGACTCTTTCACCGCTTGTTCATATTTAGAGTTTTTTAGGTGGTTAGGGAACTATTTTATTCCTTAATTTACCCGTTTATTTTTATTGT
>JABFPK010001649.1:0-11380 GCA_022817445.1 Habroteleia sp. ZL-2020
GGAGTCGGCGTCCCGGGTCAAAGTAGCCAAGGCGGTCGTGTAGAAGATGCCGCCGACGTTCAGTTCCACCACACTAGGCACCGACTCGCCGTCCTCTTGATGATCCGGCATCATTGCTCCACTCGACTCAATTAGGGTCAACAGGTAAAATGACACTACGTATATTCGGTACCGAGGTCACGAGAGGGACTGTTTGACGTAACACTCGATAAGTTGCGCGTTCCAACCCTGCACCTCGCGTCCCGCTCCAAGGGCTGTTTTACCAATAAAAAAACTCAGCCTGACAACCGGAGTAGCGACGAAATCTAACGAGTCAACGGCTGATTGACAGGTCTCAAACAGCTTGGCGACGTATGCGTTCGCTCTAACGCACGAAAGATCAGTCGACTCTAGTCTTTCGAGTCGAATACAAGCGCAGGATATTTCGCGCAGACACAACGTGCGCAGCAGTTCTTGCTCCGTGTGCTACTCACATCTTTCTTGTCCCTCTTTTTCATCCCTCTACGTAACTGTGTAGGCAAAAATTGACAAATGCGGTGTTAGCAGCTTGTTTCAATTGCAAAGACATGCTTCAATTTGCGTTTAATTTCGTACCAACATCGGCATAATTCGCAAACTTTATTTTCAGACTCCGTACAGAGTATTGTGGGAGAGAAACAACGGCGAAGTTGGAACGGCAAAAATATATGGTATAAATGATTCCAATATCGGACGTGCACTGACCATCGGATTTTTAAATGATTCATTAGCGGAAAGTATAATAGTTATTACGTCGTTAAACGAATTGTAAACGATACGTCTGATTGGAAAGTCAATTATCTCGTTCTTATATCGAGATGGTTTTTTTTATAAATGTATTTCTTCTTAATTTTTAAATTGCAGAACTAATTTAACGTTTTTGTACAATTTAGTATTGATTATAATTTTCAATCGTAAAAGTAGCGATAAGAGGGAGAATTCTTGACATATATTCTGTTGTAAAATTAAATTATATCATGGGTCATTAAACGCAATAAGAAATGGTTTGCGTTACATCTGATGCATTCTTTGTTTATAAAAATTGAATTGAATGCTAACGAATTTAAATGAAAAGGTAAAAATAAAGCTTATTAGTTGATCGATCAATCACACAGCATTTCCTGCCGAGTTTTCATAACACGAGTAAAAAGCGACCAACTTCCGTTTCAATCAATTTTTAAGAATAGCATTGTACAGAAGAAAGCAAATATCGCAAACTAATCTCTAGGAAAATATGACATCTTTGACTTAGAAAGCAATTTATAATAAGTTTATCTGAATAATTGTGTTATAAATACGTTCATTCAAATTTGTGCATTGCTTGTTTATAAAGAGATTTTTCTGATTAAATATTGATTATTAAAGATCAATCCAGATCAAAGACAGTTTTCAGGGAATAATAATATTCATTTATTGTTGAGACGGTTTAGATTATAAAATTGCAAGAGCGCGTTTGATTTCGTTTAATGAACAGACCGGAAGTTATACCATTATTTCTAAAAATTTGTCAATCATTGTTTTTATATCCTAAGGCTGAGCAATTATCTATTGTCGTTGAATGACAACTTTGAACCGGTATCGACCAGCATGCTTTTCACCGTCAAATTTTATATGGGTTTTTCAGAAATAAAGGAAACCTGTGTTTAAAATAAGGACAAAGAATAGAAATATAGTAAAACATAAAAGTGAAAATATTTAAATTTAATTTGATTGCAATTTCTAAAATTGTTGAAAATTGTTAAAGATTTCATTAAATTTATTAATATTCATTTTCGAAGGAATATTAATTAACTAATTACATTTTAAAAAATGTAATATTGTAATATCTCTTACAACATTTTTTTTTTCATTTCATAACATTTTTGATGAAATTTATAGTGAGAATAATTTTGTAACGTTTGCATTTATTTTAATTTTTTCGTTAGTTCGTTAAAAACTGAGAGCATTTTCTTGATTATATTAGTATAATACCTTAGTTGAAATTATTAAAATTATTTTTTTTTGTTTTATTTTTTTTCTTTTACTTCTATTTATAATTATGTCTTTGTATTAATAACATTTTTAATTATAAAGTCTATAATTAAAGTTAAAAGAAAAATGTTAAAAATCAATAATTAATTATATTATTATAAGTAATAATTATGGATAATAATTAGGTAGGTGTATAATAATAAACAGAAAACACATTGAAATATGGCTGTTAATACTGTCCCAGTGTCGAACCATTCATCAACTCTGGCATTTTCCATTTAGGATACTTTTAAATGAATAAAATTTCGTTCAGTTTTAAATACTGTCAAATTTGGAACAAATATAATAATTCGGAAAAATAAATAAAAATAAAATATTACGTAATTTATATATTTTTTTAAAATTTATATAATGTATAAAATTTAGATTGATGTAAAAACTTTTGCTATATATATATACTTCGATATACTTAAACATCAGAAATTATATGTTTTACTGAACTTTTTAACTTAATTATACGATTGTATGAACAACTTGACATACAATTTATTAAAATTATTATATACATTACTCTTCTACTTGAATTATTTTATCTTATGAATGTATTTTTTTATACATAAAGAGAAAAATTTGTTTACATATTAATTAATACCACTACAAAATTAGTTGGTTATATATTACATATTTTTATATGTCTATATTTTATTTTATATATTTATTTATACATTTACTTTATGGATATTATTATTTTATAAACTAATAGCGATAATTACAATAAATTGTTATCTGATATAATTTGAGATTAGATTTAATTCATCTAATAAAAAAAATTTGGAATAAAAGAAGTTAATAATAATCTGGCCGTGCAATCAAATTTATGAAACTTAATTAGTTATATGTATATATATATTTTTTTTAAATTGCAATCTATTAAATCATTAAAACACTTAAACTTATATCATTATATG
Organism: Habroteleia sp. ZL-2020; assembly: GCA_022817445.1. Lineage (NCBI taxonomy): Eukaryota > Metazoa > Arthropoda > Insecta > Hymenoptera > Scelionidae > Habroteleia > Habroteleia sp. ZL-2020. Next base: position 2,958 of record JABFPK010001649.1, read on the forward strand.
CCGCGTAAATCAGAAATTACCCATTCCATAATAAAATCTTTTTTAATTGCATTAATTAAATACGAAAGAAAAAGATACAAAATATACTACATTTTTAAAAACATTTTGTATCGCTTCATATAAAAAAGTTTATATTTTATAAAGTAAATACATTTTTATTTAAAGGCAATGAATTTACTTTCGACTTCTTTCGTATTTCATCATTATCTCGTTCTTTATGACACACATCGCCATTGTAATTTATATAATGAGACTATATGTCAAAGATTAGCTTCGCTATGAATAGTGCGTTGATGACATACGTAGCGAAGGTTTAAGTTTGTTTCTCTTAACATTTACGATTGCTTATGATTGTACACAATAAAAAGGAACGATCTACTGTATTTGTACGCGTTACGAATAATTTTATTCGCTACAATGTTTTTAGGATTGGATTTAAGTACACAACAGGTAATTGAATTAATATAAATATTGATATTATTGCATTCAAATTATAATATGCTTTATCTCAGTACAAAGCACATGTATACAATATGGAATATAAACATAATTCTATGAAAAATGCCAATTTAAATTGTTCATCTGAAATAAAATTGAGAAAACTAATGATACTTTTTGCAGAATGTAATTAATAAAAAATTATAAACAATATAATGCGACAAATTGTACTCATTTTTTCCTTAGATAATAGTTTATACACGATTAAATTGTCTAAGATATACCCATAAAGGCTATTAACGGGCAGAATCCCTCGTGAGATGGTCATTGCTGACCCCTGGGATTTATAATGTGTTTAGAAAATCGCAATTGTCGCTTGATATCTGCTGCAAACTGTCTAATATCCCATGTGTACAGTCATTTAACAGATTTGTAGGTGTTGCAAAAGACGTCTCCAAGGGGATAGAGAACGCTTAACAGGCGTTATAAAAATATAACCTAACCAATTTTTTTAGGTTACACTTTTATGACGCTTGCTAAGCGTTCTCTATCTTCCTTGGTGACGTTTTTTTCGACACCTACTAACTTGTTAAATACGAAACGTACTTAACGAGACGAATTGCAGGAGGTATTTGAGGCGAAAACTGCGAATTGTTATATACCTTCTAGACCCTAAGGGTCACCCTAGATCACCCTAAGGGTGACCATCTCAAGTGGGATTTTAATTGTCGAGGGTTCTCTGGGATATATGCTATTTTATTATTTCAATATCGATGTATAGAGATCATATTTTTGTGACCTAAAAATTAAAATAAATTGTATTTATTTTTATATCTTATTTCAGTTGAAAGCTGTTGTCCTTGACAATAATCTTCAAATTCAACATGAAACAAACGTACACTTTGATAATGATTTACCAGAATTCAGGTACTTTTGGTTTATATGAAGTGGTTTTAAAATATATTAATTGTAGTGCTGTGCAAGTAATTAAAAAATATATTTCATTCATTCACAGAAAATCGTTAATATAGCATCAAGGTTACTTATAGGTACAATTTAAAAAAAAATTACGTATAATAATTTTACTTTCAGTTAATTGTTCGTATCAATAATTGTTCATTTCATTGCAAAATAATATTAGCTCAAATTTCTTTTGATAGAAAAAGGAATTTAAATTCGTCTATAATGGAGTTTTGTTGTCAATATTGGAATACAAGTCGATTTTTCAATGCGGATTAAAATAATAAAAAAAGAGTATTTGCTTTTAATTTAATTGTTTATCATATATATTTTTTAATACGATTAAATACAAATCTAGGCAAACTTTTAAATCGATTAAAAATAAATGTTTCATTTATGATATTGCAGAACAAGTGGAGGTGTCATTAGACATCAAAATAATCCTAAAGTTATCAGAGCCCCTGTATTGATGTGGGTAAAAGCACTGGATTTGATACTCGAAAAATTGCAATCGAGGAATATAAATTTTAGTAAAATAGTTGCAATATCTGGTTGTGCCCAGGTAATCTGTTTTTTAAATCTATTTAATCTATTTTTTTAATTTATTTAAACTGTATAATATATATAATTTTAATATTATACATTTAATTTTCATTTAATTTAATTTAATTTAATTTGAATAAATTTTTACGTATTAATGTTACAAATTTTAATTAAAGCAACATGGCACTGTATATTGGTCCAAAGGCAGTCAATCAAAATTAAGTAAATTAAATTCTTCAAAATTCTTGCATGAAGAATTATTTGACTGTTTTTCGTTGAGTAACTCACCTACTTGGATGGATTCAAGTACTAGAAAAGAGTGTGACATATTGGAAAATACTGCCGGAGGTGCAATGGTATATATTACTTAAGGAAATTATTCGACAAAATAACTAAATTTATGACCAAATTCACTAATAATATTTACGAACTTTCATGATTAATTTATTTACAAATAATTCTTCGTGGATTTAAAATAAAATCATGAGAAATATTTGAAAACACGACATCAAAGCGGTTTAAAACAATCTTAATTTAATGTTTAAAATTATTTTACATGAGTTTTCTTAATCTGTTTTTACTAACAGTAGTTATTAACAGTAATTATAGGTTAATTGACTAAATTGACTTAGTAAACTGTAATGAAGTAATAATTATTATATAACTTTTATAAAAATTTAATTCAATTTCTAGAAATTGGCAGAAATTACTGGATCAAGAGCTTATGAAAGATTCTCTGGGCCGCAAATTGCTAAAATCGCTCGTGAGGAAAAATATATTTATGTTAATACCGAGGTAAAATGATTAATGATCAGTGAATGACAAAAGCTGGGTTGAATACTTTTTCTCAAAACCAAAACTTAAAATAAAATCCGCCCTTTAATATTTCGTATTAAAATTCAAATTTCATATGTAAATAAAATGCTATATTTTACAATTATATTTTTTATATTATCGTTATTATCAATTGCATTAAATAATGAATTATTAATTAATCATTATAACAACCAGTTTTACATGCCTAAATCAATAATAAAATTTTATAATTTGCAACATTAAAAAACAGAAAGTAATATGTAATACTTAACATATAGTATAAAACTAGTTTTTAATGTTTAGTATTATTTTTAAACAAAATTTAAATATCACCCAGCAGCAACATATATCTTTCATATGAAATAATTGCCTTCATAAATAAATTAAAATAACAATTAACACATTAATATTACCAATTTTATATTAAACATGGTTTTGCATATGTATTATGTTCAAAGAAATAATTAATAATTTAGGCCCGTAAATATCATTTAATATGCAATAAAATATTCTTTCAAATATTTCATAAAATTTTCATTAATGCAAAAACCTTAGCACTATATTTCACAAAATGAATCACGTTAAACCAAATAAGAAATTAAAAGGTGAATTTATGTTAGTTTAAAGTTATTCTGTCTTAATTTAAATTAGAGGCAAGGAATGCAATTTGCATTATATTTTTCATCAAACTCTGGAAAATATATAGGTCGATCAGTTATTACTGTGTTGCATATTATATACAGAGGAGACAGAATTTTATAATATAAACGCATAATAGTTTTAACGCACAGCTATAACTTTCCTAATTTTTAACAAGATACACTGAGAAAACAGAATTATACAAATTACTATCTTTACTAGTACAGCGTGGATATACTTTAGAGAAATAAAGAATTACTATCTGAGATAGTAAAATATGAATGCTTTCCTGTTTCAATATACCAGTATATGAATTCATTTTATTATCCAATATAGTACTTGTTTGTATTGTTTAAAGTATATCCTCGGTGTACTAGCTAAAATAGTAATTTATATAATTTATTTTTCTCCGTGTATTATGTACAAAAGTTAGACGATTATTTTGCGATGATAAAAAAATACCATTGAATTAAATAAATGTAAAATATTTTTTGGGTTTGAAATTGATATATATTTTTCTTATAATTTACTTTTTCAGAGAATATCTTTAGTTAGTAGTTTTCTCGCTTCGTTATTTATAGGAGATTATGCTCCCATTGATTGGTCTGATGGATCCGGAATGAACTTATTAAACATACATACTAAAACTTGGGATAATAATTTATTGGAGGTAAACATTACTAACCCTTTGTAAACAATGTAACTTTTTGAACAGCATTATTCAAAATTTTGAATAATGTAAATTTATACATTTCAGTAGTAATTTTGATTAAACATTATTATATTGATTTTGCAAACATTTCTGATTAATTGCCATCAAAATTACTTTTAATAATATATCTCGTGTAATTCTATGGAGAAACCTGTACTTCAATATTCAATATTCAATATTTTATATTAATAAAAAAATTATATTGTCAATACATATGTCTTCACTAAGAGTATTGTACTAAAATAGTTTTAGAAACATGAAGTTACAGTAAAACTATTTACAATAAAAAGTGTCGTGCTTCATATGAAAAATGTACCAAACTCATAAAACTCTTTACATATATATTACATCTCATTTTTCATAGTTGACCCCTGGGTCTAACTTATCAGAAAAAATGAGAAGAGTGCGTGGAATTTGATCTTAATGTACAATTTTATATATATATATAGGCTTGCGCTCCAGGATTAGAAAATAAATTAGGAAATCCAATACCTGCCAGTACCATTATAGGCTCAATATCAAAGTATTTTGTCGATAAATATAACTTTGATGATAAATGCAAGATAATAGCTTTCACGGGAGATAATCCATCCTCATTAGTTGGTAGGTATTTTGTATGCAATTTTTATTTTAAACAAGATATAATGTACATTCAAACAATCATTTATATTGTATCAATTCAAAATTATTTTATGTAAAATTTATATTCCTCGCCTTTATTTGAATTTTAAATTAAGATGCTTTTTACAGAAATTCAAACATATATTTTAGATTCTTTATTAAGAAAATTATACAATATAAAAAAATATATTTTTATAATTATTATTATTTATGGATTATTTTCTGTATGCAATTGACTGCCTTGAATTCGCAGTAATTAAAATATTTTTATATTGCACTGCTGAAGAAACGATAGATAAAATCTATCTACCCCATCTACACTTTGACCCTCATACCACTGACATAAGAAATAAAAAGATTTCTCTTTGAAAAACTATAAAAAATGTACATTCAAGTCACTTTGCAATCATTTTATTATATTATTTACGAGGAAATAAGAAGCTTTCAAACATACTCAACTTTTATCAATCTCTTATCATTTGTAAATTTAAAGATTCAATATTAGTTGCTTCAATAAGCGAAACCAAAAATTGCATTATGTTCATTTTTTTTAAATCTTGCTTTCACCTCGGGATTCCCAGACAGTGCCTATATCCCGAGAAATTAGTTTTCGCTCCTCGGTTTGGGTACTTCTAACCACACTCTAAAAAATGTTATCATTTTTAATCAACATCCTGTAGTTGTTCATACCGAAAGTGTGTGATATCAGGTGACGAAAAAATGCTGCTAGACGAGAATTGAACTCACGACTGTACTCTCTCGTCAAGCGAACGCCATCCCCACTACACCAAAGAGCGTCGGTTTATTATATTAATTATTATTGATTTATTTTCCAGGCGTAGGAGTCAAGAAAGAAGACATAATTTGTAGTCTTGGTACGAGTGATACACTATTTTTATGGCTTGATAAAGCAAAAACAATTGAACATGGTCATGTTTTATGTAATCCTTTAGATGAAGACAGCTATATGGTCTTGCATGGGTTCGTATAATTATTCATATGCTAGAACGAAAAATGTAAATAAATATGTGTATTTGTTTTATTGCTAATCACTTTGTCGAGACAAAAGTTGAAATTAGAAAAATAAAAGTTGAATGATGTTTGAATACGTAGGAAATAAAATTATTTTAGTTTTAGAAATGGATCATTAACTAGAGAACGAATTCAGAAAAATTTTGCTAATAATTCGTGGAAGTTATTTAATGAATTATTAAAGAATACTCCACCAGGTAATTATGGAAATCTGGCTATGTATTTAGATGTCCAAGAAGTAATGCCACCTTTAACCGGAGACTATAGATTTAATGAAAAGAACGAAGAAGTAGAAAAATTCAATTCAAATGATGTCGATATAAGAGCTCTAATTGAAGGGCAGTTTATTATAAGAAGAATTTTCACCGAAGACTTTGGGATTTTAATTGGTAAAATAGACGTTATAAAATGATTAATAGTTATTAGAGACCTATATTAAATTTATTTTAAATCACTTAAAGTTTATTAAATCAGAGAAAAGTATTGTATAATTGGTTTGTATTAATTTGTATAAGGCATAGACAAATTATAGAAATGTATATATATCATAATAACTTTCCATTACTATATACACATATTAACTTTTACGATTTTTATATTAGATTAAAGTAAATAAATTTATTCTCGTCAAAAAGAAGAATAAAAAATAAAAGATAACATCTTAAAGTTAATGAAAAACAACACAATTTACAATCCTTTTTTAGTATAATATATAAACCTTCTTTATGATATATATAATAAGTAAATTAATTAAGATATACTTGTTTTTTAGGACCTGAAACGCGAATAGTCGCTACAGGCGGAGCGTCGGTAAATAAAGATATTTTGCAAATTCTAACAGATGTTTTTAATTCGCCAGTTTATGTTTCCGTATGTATTATTAGGATAAAATATTTTATTTTCATTCTTAGCTTTATTATATCGATGCTTCAACGTGAAAAATATTTTTATCAATAAAATGCATAACTACCGTTTTCTGAAATTATATATTTGTTTTAGAATAATCCTAATACTGCGGCAGTTGGCGCAGCATATAGAGCAAAATTAAGTTTTGCAGGAAGTAACAAAGATGTAATCCAGCAAGAATTAATTCTTACTTGCAAGCCTCATAGAAATGCAGAAAGTGTATGAATATGCTTTACATGCTTCATCATATTCGTAGAAAAACAATTGCGATAAAAAATTATAAAACTTAAAATGTATTATTTCCAAAAAGCAATCCTATTATGCTTTTTTCTATTGTTTTCCTAGTTAAAGAAATTAATTAAATACGAGTAGTGAATAGGAAAATATCATATTAAATAATTGGAAATATTACGTTTCTTTACTAAACATTTTTATTAAATAATTATAATAATAAAAATAAAAAAGGTATTAAGACCGAATAGGTGAACAAAATAGGACAAAACGTTGAACAAAAATACAATGAAATAGAATTCAATATTAAGATTTAATTGTATTCAATTGTTTTCTTAACCAGGATTCATTAGTTGAATGAAGTAGTCGTTGGAAAAGTTTAATTAATTACATACCTTGAATTTTTCTCTATATGTATTTGAAGAAATTAAAGTAGATATGGTGCAAAGAAGCTTCCCTTTTGTGTATAGCTTTTACTTACTTTCAGATTAGGATGCTTGAAATGTTAATATTTATATTTATAAAAAAGTTTGTACATTTTCAAAATTGAACTATATTTAATCGTTTTTAATAAGTGCTATAATGTCAGATCGTTCCCGAACTCTCTTTTCGTTCTACTCGGGAAATAATTTTCTAATCACACGGTTTTGAAAATTTTGCCACAATATTTCATGATATATATTTTTAGTCTAATCAATATAGCTATTTTTACAATTATTAATACATTTATTAATTACTTCAGTGTTTTCAAATTATATAAATTGCATCTAGAATGGCGTTTTAACGGAAGTTTTTCCTTCCTACGTAATGTGTTGTTTTTGTTTATTTTATTTTGGTCATTTTTAGAATAACAATCGATTATTCTACCTTATATTTATAAAGCAATCAATTAATTCTATTCATGAATTTGACTAGCCGTAGAACTGATAAAATTAATTTTACCGTGTACAATATAAAAATTATTAAAATTAACTAATTAAAAAAATATATATATTTATATTTATTTTATTTACATTATATTAATTATTTATAAAAAGATATATTTATATATATTTTATTTTAATAAAATATTATATTCTTTGCAGATTTATAAACCAATGATAAATCGATGTAGATTAATCATACAGGAATTACTTCAAAAGAAAAGTGCCAAATAAATATATTATATATAAGTACAGTAAGTGAAAAATAAATAAATAACTAAGTTTGGTATGTATATATATATTACTTAATTTCGCATAACCAAAATTAAACCAAATAACAGAATATATTACCAGAAAATTAAATCAAATGATAGGATTTCCGGCTATGCGGGCAAATTCTGGTTATAGATAATCGGGAAGGATCGGAAAATCATATTAATAACATGAAATAATCATTCTTTAAAGAATTACATGTTAGATTTACATGTGAGGTTGGAATAAGTCCTAATTAAGGGAATTAGGAATTAGTTCCACTTGGTTAATTATTTACTGATATAACTAATGCTGTGGAGAAGGAACGGAAGGATGGGGGGAGGGGAGCG
>JABFPK010001650.1:0-11378 GCA_022817445.1 Habroteleia sp. ZL-2020
TTTTTTGACCCCTCGAAATTAAGAAGGTCCCACCCGGGAAAAATTTTCGCTTTTCAATAGAATTTCAAAAATTATAAATTGAATTTTTTTCAAGCTCAAATCCAAACACACAAGTATCTATATTTTTCTGATGCAGAATTCAATTCTCTACAAGAAGAGCTTTATTAGATAAAGATGAGATTTGAAAATTCTCGTTTTTTGATATCATTTTTTGGCAATTTGGAAAAATTTTGTCGAATGAATTGAAAATGCAAAAGAAAAATCTTATATAAGTAGAGTATTGTTCAGAATCTCATTTATGCTCTTAAAATACATATTGCAGAAGCAAATTTGAAAACAAATATTTGTGTTATTATGCTCATTTTCTATTCATAATCCTGAAATTCATGGAAAACATTAGAAACAAAGAGTAACTGAATAAAGAGTCAAGTTGCCCGCGAAATAAATATTTAAATACTTTTATACAGAGTTTTAATTTTTATTAACAAATACTATTTTAGATTTTGTTTAAATTTTTAATATTTCATTCTATAATAATAATTATATAAATTTATAATCTATATTTCTAATTATATAAGTATAATATTTAATTCTGTAATTTGTTTAAATATGTTAATATTTAATTTTAAAAGCCATATGAAGGATACTTTTCTATAAAGTGGTTCATAATTTTCTTAAGAAACGATCACGAATAAATGCTATTTAACTAAAACTGTATTTCATTAATTTCATTAAAACTTTAATGATGAAATTCATTAAAATGTGAGTAAAAAGCATCGAAAAATAAAAAACTGTTTTTGTTGCAGAGAGTCTCAGAGAATACTTCTCAAAGTACGGGGACATCACAGAGGTCATGGTCATGAAAGATCCAACCACGCGACGATCTAGGTGAGTACAACATATTTTCAGTGACATGTTATGACGGAAAGCCTATTGTCTATTGTTGAAGCATACATTGATAAACTTATAAACGAATAAGTTTAAATTTGATTCGGAAAGAGCATCAATCGGTGGCGATTTAAATCAGTTGCAGAAATTGGGGTTTAAAACATGCGATTATATGGAATGCTGCGCTCGCGTGCCGTCATGTCTACGTTTCCTTCGGACGTAATGGCACCGACATGCAAGCTGCGTTACACGCTTGTGCATTATGCTAATTATACGAGAATATTAACTGCCGCGTACACGCTGTAGTTTATGAATCAGTGCACCGGCCTTCGCCGCGGAGAATTCGTTTTGGTCCGATGACTATTAATAAAAGCGATGACAATGGAATATCGGTAGCAATAATTATAAGCGTCGAATATTATTTGCCAAGTGACGGGGTTCTGTCATAACGGCAGTGAATAATGAAACAATACACAACGCGAAATTTACATGCGTCAGAAGCCCACAAATGCAAATTATGTAAATATTGTTCAATTATCCTGATATAAGTTAAACACCATTTTTATCCGCGCGAATTTTCGTTCTCGTAGTGCAAATTGAAAATTATGAAAATGCGGGCGCGACGCAGTCAAGAGGAAACACGACGCCCCTTGTTTTGCCTTTGTTTCCACGACTGATCGAAATGTCGAACTATTTGTTTACGAAGCACCGATGCCCATTTGCAACTGGCGACGCTCGTGAATTATTTCGCTTTCTTTGTTGTGTTATTTTCCACAATCCTTCGAGAGGAAAAATATCGAAGAACTGAGAAAAATATTTGGATGAATCGAGGTGTCTTGTTTGCTCGACAAAACGTTTTGTTGATTCATTTCATTTTGTTGACCACGTTTTCATGGCAAACTTTTTCGCCGACTGATCGATGTGGAGTAAATAAAGCCGAATGAGAAAGATGAAAGGTGAACAATGACAGGCACACAGATTTTAATTTAACACTCGAAACATTTGCCAAGAAAAAATCTTGTCCCGGGGAGTTCTTATTCCGAACAAAATTCTTCATCGCCTATTGGTGACACTAAAACCTAGAGGATTGCTATAAGAAAACCGGTATTACGAAACGGATAACGCCTATAACGTGTAAAAATTCTTCTCAACGCCGAAAAAAGTTTTCATTACAGAAAAATAGTCGACAATGATTGACGCGCGGAGGCCGTTATATCTAAAAATATCAGCATTCGGTTTTTATTTCGCTTAGTTCGGAATATTTTGGCACGTTTGATGAACGCTTCGCTCGCTTCGTTACTTTTTCCTTTGAATTATTTCCAAAGTTAATGAACAAGGCCGCGGAACTTTAACATGCAAAAGTCCTAAACGTTTTTACGCTGATAGACGTTGATTAATGTAACATTACTGTTAGCGCATTCCGCGGCCTACGACTGCTTTATAGCTCGGAAATTCCGTACATTCGAAGACATAGTCAACAATTACACAGTTATCGTTCGAGAGATTTGAAAACTCGACCGAACTCGAATAGAAGGTTTGGTTACCACGTTCGCGTATTTAACTTTGGAACGGGGATGTATAAATACTTTAATTGCTACTTTTAAAAAGACAGTTTGGTGGTACTTTCGTTAGTGCAAATTAGTACAGCTAGTGAACGGTTAATTCTAGCATTATAGTAATTGCTGGTTATTAGATCGCAAAAAATAATAAATAATTGTCATACGAGTATTCGCGGTAAGCGTGTTACCGCCATGAAAACTCAACGCGAAACGACAACGAGTCTTAAATTGGTGTAAGTTAAGCTAATGGTATTTCAAAGAAAAGATACAGTAAATACCAGGCTTGAGATTCGTTTAAAGATGAAACCTTTTGCCCGATCGATTGTAATGACGACTCTTTAATGATCTTATGATTATTCATAAACAATATAATTTCTGAATAAATTCTTGCGTGTTCATCAGAAATTAAAATACAATGATTGCAAAAATGTAAAAACAGATTTAGGTGTTAATGTTCAACTTATTATTATTGTTATTATTATTTTACATAAAGCATATTTCTTTAGAAGTAATTATGCAATTTAAAACAAATAAACTAAAATAAGAAAAATAAGGTTTGAATGCATTTTCAAAGAAAACGTTCTGAATAATTATTAGGATAAAAACGTTTGCAGAAGTAAACCCTTAAAAATTAGTCGTTTTTACAATAATTTTAAGCTTCTGAGTAATAAACGAGATAAAAAGTAGGATGCTGATTAGTAAGTGTTGAAGTGTAATTAACGAAGTGGAATTAATGAAATAAAAGTACTTAAACGCGTATTACTTATAACACAATGATTAAATTAATATAATAAATTACTAAACATAAAGGTATTATCGACACTTAATAACTTTTTAAGAGTGATTAAATTATAATATTAAAACTCCGAAGCGATCGATGCGCGATCTATCAGAACATAATGCAATGAAGATAATAAAAGTGATTAATGTGCAAATTAAAAATTTTTGACGTAGCGTGAAGAGCCCATTTATCACATAATAAATTATATATAACTGAAAGTTTAAAATTCACGTTGTGGCGCGACCTATCCTAGTCACCTTTCACGAAGTAATTCATTCATAGTTGTCTCGTAAAAAGAAAGGACAACAAAATGAAACAGGGTACAACTTACTTCCGCTGAGTTACAAAGTAGAAGCAACAGCCGTGCCTATTCACACCCGCTATTAAGCGGAAATAAAGCCCATGGAATCAAAGTTTGCTCTGCAACCTTCTCCTCGCGTCGTCGTCTCAACGGCTGCCCTCCTTTGCGAGTGAGCAAGTCCTTCAATAATTATAAGAGTTAAACGTTGAATCGCATTATAAACGTCCACCGACATTATTTCATTTCACGCCGTTAATTAAAAGTCGAAGTTGCGTCAATTGATAAACACTTTCGACGGGAGAGCCTTTAACTTTATTTTAATTCAAGTAAAGCAGTCTTGGGGTTCAGAATGACGCAACAAATGCACTCGAAGAGAGTGTAAGAATGATTTATCTTCTGGCTTTGAATCAGATTTTCTATGTCGATTTGACTAAAGATATGAATCCGTATAGACCAATTTCGTGGAGTGCTTTGGAATCGACTCGATTACGGATACGATGAACTTGCATCGAGTAATAGATGAAATTTGCCAACGAAAGATCATTTTTCATTTTCATTATCGAGTTCTGTTTTTTTATTCTTGTTTGTATTGCTTTTAAATTCATGTATGTCTTTTTAATTTACCGATAACGAATTTTGAAATTTATCATATTTCATAATTGAAACGCATCATCTTTTTTTTAAAATTGTGTACATGTAGAGAGAAGCTTATGAATAATTAAAATATACTTGTTTCAATTAAAATAATTTGTTATCTTGGATAATGAGGTCAACATTTTGGACAATTTTTGGTCTAATAACTGTTCTACGCGTGCGATAAATTTATTACATTGCATACTCCCTCTTTGCTGACCTTAAGGAGAAAGTTCTGATTCCATCGATTGTAACATTTCCTCTGATTATTATAAAACGCATGCACGTAGAAGCGACTAGGCATTAATTAGTCGTGCATTAATGAGAACCGCTTCCAATTCTCTAAAGTGCCACGAGATCGAAAGTGCCGAACGAAAGTGTGTGCTTGTCTCCTTCAGGCCTGCGCACTAACCAATCATTATTTGATCGTAGTAATTACGGAAGGAGGTGTAGCTGTAAGGCGACGCTACACACAAGTGTCTTTTACTGATTCGACTTAGTAAGACGTCGACCTTTATATGGTTGTAGAATTAACAAATTAATTAATGATTTAACAAGTAAAATAAAAAAATAAATTAATAAATTTAAACAAGCTTATTTTTCTTCGAATTTTCAGATGAATATAATATCCAGGAAAATACTATTTTTTAAATAATATAGAAATTTACCAAATAATAGAAGTTAAGTAATATTATTCAAACGCGCGCCTGTGTATATATAATGTACAGTACCTCTAAATATAGAAGAATTGCGCTGGAGAAACTGAGTGATAAATTTTTTTAATTTATGTTATCTTTTTTATTTTTTGTTGAAGAACAGAACAGAAATATAAACGGTAGTCCATTTTAAGATGTGTTTGGAAATATCTCGAAAACTACGCATCGAATGAAGAATGCACAAAACAGATATCAAATATTCTGGAGGGGGCTATATACTGACACCAAAGTCGATTACCCAACCCCAGCTCCGGGTGGTAGGGTGGCGATAACTTTGAAATTTTAAATAGGCACCCCCATTTTTTATTGCAGATTCAGATTCTATGCCACTAAATACGTAGATTTTAATTACAAAAATATTCTTTTTTAATATAGTTACAAAAATTATAACCATTTCTAAGTTTATTATAATTGTTTACTTAAAATTTGTTATAATGTTTGAAATTGTCAGTTTTTGGCAAAACTTGTTTAATTAATAATTAAACGTATTAATTTTAAATATAAACTTGAACATAAAATTGAAAAATTTTATCTGAAATTTCGAAATTGCTCCCTACTGCTCCTAGACCACATTATTCAATTTTGCAATCTTGCGACTTTTTCTGTAATTACTAATTTAATATTAAAGAATATACAAGTTTCAACCTAAAAAGTTTTGCCAGAAACCAACAATTTAAAACATTATAACAAATTTTAAGTGAAAAATTTTAAACTTACAAATTCTCATAACTTTTGAAATTATATTAAAAAAGAATATTTGGGTAATGAAATCTACGCATTTGGTGGTGTAAAATCCGAATCTGCAATAAAAAATTGAGGTTACTATTTAAGATTTCTCGAGTTATACCCTACCTTCCAGAGGTGGGGTTGGGTAATTGACTTTGGCGTCAGTCGATAGCCCCCTCGAGAATATTTGATACGTGTTTTGTTCATTTTTGATCCGATGCGTAGTTTTCGAGATTTTCTAAACGCAACTTAGAATGGACCACCGTGTACAATGTTTTTCCTAAAATAAAAATGAAATTAAACAAACTTTTTAACCGTTTACAAAAATTAGTAATTCAATTTTATACAATTTATTTTCCGATATAAGATCAAAATAAATGTTCATCACAGTAGTTTAAAATTTAAAATTTCGAGCTTATTCATAAGTGAAGTATGCACAACTATTAGTGTGTTTGCTTTAATATATGTTGGACCGAGACCGCATTGTACCGACAAGGATAGATGTATGCACGACTACAAAGAGAAGAAACGTGGTATGTTAGGAGCGAAATGACAGAGAGGGAATGAAAGAGAGAAGCAGCGAGTTCAGTGAATCCCTCAGCGCCATGTCGTACCTCATATCTGCCGCAAAGGGACGTGGATTCTGTACACTACGGTTCAGCCATGGGGTTACTCTGCGGGTTGTAAATTAATGGTTAGCTCGGAGAGTATGGGGGTTCAGTCTAAGGGTTCTGCTTGATCTATGAGCACGTATAAGCCGGGTCAAACGAAACTTGCCCGCTGATACGAGAGTTACGTGAAAACTGCTTTCCTTAAGTCTGACAAGATCGATGCCCAATTTTTTATTATCAAGTTTGTTAGATTTTACCAATTTAAATATGGCAAAAAAACTTAACAATCACAATTAAGGATACACTATTTGCTTTAGGTCAGATTTATTTTCAATTTCAAAATTATCTCGTATTAGACAATTATAATTCGAATGAATATTTTAGACATTGTTGATAATCTACGATAAACTAGATAAAAAGAATATAGAGTTTTTGAAAAAATGTTATTATTGCGCATAAAATGGAGGTCTTATAAAATCTTTAGAATTGAAATTGATAATCTACGATGAACTAGATAAAACGAATATAGAGCTCTTGAAAAAAATTTATTATTGTGCATAAAATTAAGGTCTTACAAAATCTTTAGAATTGTAACAAATTTCATCAAAACTTGCAATAATTTGTGCGGTTCACCATGGTCATCTACGTTATTCGAACTTCAGTTATTGACATTCATTTCAGCCAAAATCTCAAGTGTTCGTTGACTCAACCTATTTGCTTTTCATTTCATTCGTTATCGTTATCTTGGAGAATTTCATTTGATAAAGTGATTATACGTTCGCGCGCGTATCTTTTCTAAAATTAATTTAAAATCTGCTTAGTTAAAGGACTTGTAAACTCTTTTATTATACTGTAATTCAAATATTTTTTTTGGTTTTTCAGAGAAAAACTTGGTATTTTAATTAATTTAAAAAATACTCAAATGTTACTGTAATAGATACATAAATCATATGTGACATGCGAGTAACATAGTGCACTGCTAAACAATACAGAGAATATAATAAAATTTTGTTAAAATTCATTTAAATTGTATCCTAAACCCGAGAAAACATTTGTCGCGTTTATTATATCCATAATCATTGGCATTATATAATCATTGTTATTAAATAATTTATATGTAAATTAATTGCTATTGTTCTTCTAGTTATTTATGTGTATTTTGTAAATAGTTTAGAGTATCACATAATTCTGAATGTGAAATAATTAATTATTTAATTAAATAATTACTATTGATTCATAAATAACTTTGTGAAGATTAAACATTTTAATAAAATTCCTTATATATTTATATGTAATTGGAATAATTTCGTGTATTTAATCTTTATATGTAAGATATTTTATATCGTATTGATAAGACATTTTTTTAAGAAAAATATTTCATTCAATATATATGTAAAGAATCTGTTTATACATATATATTGCATAGATGTTGCAATAATTACTTTTTCAGTAGAAAAAAATATATCCGGTAAAACATTAGGTTTGTGCAACTTTGTAGAACTTTTTCTGTATCTATATCTTTTACTATCTTTTACTAGTTTATATATATTTTCGTGGCAGAATTTTATAATAAATTCAACGGCAGTTTAGAGTTAAATTTAAGCATAAATCCTATTTTTTCATAAAATCTACCAATAATACATTATATATTCAGATACAATTAAACTTTGCAACTAGATTCACCTTACACGATGATAACCCGTAATCATCATAAACAATGATACCCTAGTGCATTTAACCATGCCCTCTGGATATGAGTTAATTAAATATTAATTAATAAGCGGTATTCGTAATTTTTGCAACCAGTTTGCAACTCGAGCGATCAAATTGTTTTTAATGTTTTCGCGTATTCATGTCAAGTAATTTTATTTGATGATGGTGGGTTGAATGTATTGCAATCACGAAGAGAATTAGGTAGAAGCTATTTTGGTCGATAACCACGCACATGCTAGAAAATGACGATGCGAGGCGGTTGAGTAATTTATCAGGTTGTCTGAAAGGTGTGGGCGGTGATAGTGCGGCGCGAGTTCGTCAGTAAAGGAGGTGCCGTGATTTCGCCTTTGCGGGGGGTGAAATCTTATCAGCTGCGAAGATGGTCCGTAGGTGGCATTCGTTTCGCCCCGTAAAAGGTGAACACCACGAAGTAGCGATTTTTGCTAACACGAATCAAAACGAGAAATCCAAAAAAGAAACGCAAATTATTCAGCGTATAAATTCCGCCACGCTGCTGTGGTCGTTTTGCCATTTTAGAGGAAATTTTGGAAAAGTGTCATCCGCAAATATTGCGAATTTCAACCGACGAGAATACGTGGGCAAAATTACGACAGGATGCATACGCTCCTAGATTTCATGTCTTTCCCGTTTTCATGTTCCGCGTTTTGTGCTCTGTGCACGCGATTTCCGCGTTAACTCCTGCCGGGCGCAGCGGGTGTCCTCGCACAGACTTGCATTAACCCAACCCCGCGCGTTTTGCCAAGAGTCGCCCCGTACCATCGCTTTCTCGGACTACCTCTACGTAACATCTACTATTTGAAACGCGTGCTTTGGCACTATCTGGAGCGTGCTTTAACGCCCTAACCCTCTTTGAGGAAACCGCCCTTATTTATTCTTCGATTAACCGCTGCTTGGTACTAACGACGGATGCACGTTTTATCTTGCAGTTAATCTGACTATCGCTGATTACAGCAATGATATTATGTTTATATAAATCGGACATTATATTTAGACAAATCTTTTATGTGTTATTGAATACTTTCTGCACAGAGCAAATTACGTTATGACCATCCAAGGAATTCTCCTGGCACATTATACAATTATTACAAGTTTGCGTTTATTTTCAAGTGTCTGGCATGCAATTACTATCCAGCTAGTTAAATTTGCAACCGCGAGTCATACAATGTAAACACGCGTCGGATTTAATGACGCGTGGGGCACGCTCGTCGTAACCATGACGATTCCCCGGCTATTTGTGAACGCATGCGAAATTACAATCTTCCCTCGTTTCGCTTTTTTGTTTGCCCGTCTCTCTATCTCTCTCTCCTTTTACTTCCTTCCTTCCTTCCTTCCCTTCTTTCCTCACTCTTAGCCTTTTTCTTTTATTTTCGTATATCGTGTCGGGTGATTGCCGCATCGCGTAGAGCGCAGTTTTCATAGACGCGCGCGCTTCAACACATGCTCAAGCATCTATTGAATGCGGAGCAGGAAAACAGAAGAAGGAGATACGACACGGTAATGGCTGCGCCAACTTTCCACGTTTCGAGGGATACCGTGTTTTCCGACGTCGAGAAATTTTTTTTCGCCCTTTCGGCCGCATCATTACGCGTGCGTACACTCACTGACAGGAGTATGCGTGCGTGGAGATTTGTTTCACTTTTTGAATGCAAATATTTCGTTGTCTTCTCTTTCCCGTAGTGACGTGGCACAAAGATTTTACGCTCATCCACAAGCAAATTGTCGACAGTAGTCTCTTTAATGGCCTACTTTTACGATATGGTTCCGTAAAACCATCATACAATGTACGCCAGACGGGTGAAGGGAATGGCATGTGTCACCGTAAACCTTGTGTTACGCACATATCAAGAACACCCGGCAATGAAAAAGCTTTATACTTCGAATGATCATGAATGCATTTTAACTACTGGCCGTAACGACGGAGGTGACAATGTTAACGAGCGTCGTTCTTTTTCGCATTTCGCCTCCTGTGAAATACGCACAAAAAATAACAATCGAGTTCACGCATTTCAAGTTAGCCGAGTTACCGAATGATGCAGCGGTTAATCGAATTCAAATGAATTTTGTGCCCTTGGAAACCGGAAGCTTACATTTTTAAGGTGCCGCCTTGTGACAGCCAACTTTTCCGATAAAAGAAATGGGTCAGTCTTTTGAATAGCTTTGCCATCGAATAAATAGTTTGCCACTGTAACATTATAGATATAGTAAGCTCGGATACTATTTTGGAAAGTAGAGTTTCATTTATTCAGGGCTCGGTCTGACACCTGGCTTTTTGTTGTTTTTCCAACCACCAACTCAATTATTTACGCGCAAATTTCAAATGTCTTGGCCTTCTCGAATCTCTGATTTTGTATAATAGGATTTTAAACAAATATGACCGAGCGAACACTAACACGAAACACCTGTGTCCGCGATCCGTCAATATCAGAGCTGCGTAAAAATAGAATACTAATATTAATACGTGCTGCGATTCGTATATACAAATCGTGAGTCAAACAGAAATTAACATTGATGAGGTAACACGCGACATATTGCTCAGAAAATAGGTGTCTACAAAAATGTCGGTAATTTTGGCACATGCGACATCTGACAAAACATTAGTGGCTTACGAAAATGCGTAAGAGAGGAGCCTCGACTATCCACTCGCGCCTCATCTCGACGCCCTTCTTACTGCCGTGGTATGAATGCAGCCGACCCATCATTAAGTAAATCATGCAGACCTACACTGGCTAGATTTAATGGGAGCGTGTGTATCTTTCACTCGCTGCGAGCATTAACTGATTCATAAATATGAGAGCGGATGAATATCATTGATTATACTTACGTGAACATCATAAAATGTGATTTTGTTGAATACAGGCATGTAACGTTTTCTAAATCAAATTTCAGTTATGCAGTGTTCGATCGTTCATTATTATAATAAATATATTCTACCTATTAAAGTATTGTAATAAAATTTGGCAATAGGTATAATAATAAAACATTTAACAATTATACAATTTAATAGCTTTATTAATATAACATTGATATATTTTAAAGAATTAAAAAAATACTCTTTGTGTTACGCATCGGGTTTGGTGGAGTTTTCCTCTGATGCATGCTTTTAAAACTAACTAAACAACTATAATATAAATTGTAACATATTAATTAATATCATTTATATCTACACTTATAGATTAATTTTAATTCAAAAATAATATAATTTCATAAATAATAATGATTAACAAATTCATTAAAAGTAATGCTTCAAATATTTCAAACACTTGCGTAAAATAAGTAAATAAACTATAATAACCTTTGTTTACTTATGTTATATTACTAATGTAATAAGAAATCGAATAATGCTTTAATATAACTTTCTTTTACTCTCGGATCAATATTATGTGTATTGCAAAGCATTAATTGATATAAATACACAACACGACACATTTT
>JABFPK010001651.1:0-11376 GCA_022817445.1 Habroteleia sp. ZL-2020
GTTCTACATTATCGGCTGTTCGATATGTCGTACACGCTCTTTCAAGACAGTATGTGCAGAGAATCTCTGGTATGTGCATATATATATATCGATATATATAAGTATAAACCTAATATATATGTACCATATTATATGCATTACACATATAGTCCATTTAAAAGCTACATACCAGGTAATTCTAAAGCTTTGAATTGGCCAGATATTAGGCCGTTAATCAAATTCAAAAGTATAATATAATTGAAGAAAAAAGTGATGCCATGTGTGTTAAAATTGATATTACTTCCATCCTGAATATCATTTTTCAAACGCATGCACAATTGTACAGTCTTTATTAAATAAGAAATAAAAGAATTCTTATTATTTGATTGGCACTTTAATGTAATTAAAACACACATGGCACAAAACAACGAACACAAAACAACACAAAACATAACGAATAAAGTAACAAGAGAAAAATAATATTTGGTGATTATTTTTTCACTTTCTTCGCACATATTTTCTATGTTGTAATTAAATTTAGTGCTATAATTAAAAATATGGACAACAAAATTGCATTAAATATTATGATCTGATCGCAGAATGAAAAACAAACACCGTTCTACTAATAGTTTCTATTGAAAATCATTTATTTCCTGGCATATTTACCATATATACAAATATGAGACATTTTATAAAAAAAATTAAAAAACTTACTACTTAATTAATGAATAATATAAATTTATAAACGTGATATGATATTATTATGTTATCAATTTATGGTATTCCATATAAGATCGATATTATTAAGTTATTATTATAAGTGAAGTTATTATATATATAAAATTGCACCTCGTTTTACATAATGATTATTTGCTGTCATTTTTAATTACAATTTTACAATTATAATGCATCATTAAAATTTAATCCATAAAACCATCGACTTCATCTCATAAGGAATAAAGTACTCATTAAAAGAGTGTCGTCTCCTTAATTTTGAATTCAACTGAAAATATAAAAAAATTGATTGCACCAATTTCTCTCACTTACGCATCCACGCTTACGATTTGCGGGTGAAAGTCAAGCTAATTACTACGAGTATCCTTGATATCATGTGTTTTGCAAAAAATTTTGTTGATCCTTTGTTTTTTATCGCCAAAGATCACCTGTTACAGTTCGATCTTGCAAATTATTTTCAGTATCTTAATGGACTACTTTATCTTGAGGAATGAGTGCCTTGCATTTTAAAAGGTATACCAAAAATTCAAAGTTTCAGGACACGTTTCTTTTACTATAATGCGGATTTTATACATCAATTAATAAATTTGAATACTTCATCTTGTGGCTGAGATATGATTTATTGATTGAAATTATTGATGGAGAGTTTTATTAATACAAATCACATTACAAATTGATTTCTGCAAAGTATATATATTCAATATTTTAATCAATTTTATAAGAACTTTTTTTTCATTCTTTGATTTACTACATTATTTTATGAGTCAATTATAATTTTAATTCAATTTGAGTCTATAATAAATCAGCAAAGACCTCCTTAATAAACTATATGAATTCTTATTCCTGATTTTCGTAATTGATTCGCATATATAAATTCATACCATTTTTTTTAGTATTACAATTATTATCTTAAATTATTATTCAAAATAAATTTATATATATACATATATAATTTTGGAAGAATTAAGTAAAACAATTGTTGAGAGAGAATAACTTATTAATAATACATTTTTAGTATATAAGTTTTAATATAAAAATTGGGGTCATAGTAATAATTTAGCCTCGGTTCAGATATGACTTTTGAACTTTTCCAAATAATTTAATTGATTTTATACTACGCTTTTAGCAATTATAATTGTAAAAGCAATGTCAGAAACCAACATTTAAAATTTATTGCGGTTGGTATTTGAATGTCTTGTGGATAGATACATATGTATATATATAATATTCTAATGGTGTAATTAAATTTCCATAACAGAAGCTAATTGAATTACGCTTTTCAAGAAATATATAAATTCAAAATGAAATATTATTCAAATTCGAATTCAAATATAACCCATACTCGATCCTTTGCAACCAAAAATAATTCTTTTATTCTAATTTATAGCTCACACGTAATATATATTGCAATTTTAAATTTGTTATATCTTTCGTTACTAAGATGAAAGTAAATTTCGTCCTCGTTACGCAAAAAATTACTAATTATAATACTAAAACGCTATAGAAAGATACGACTTTTTAATAGGTCAAAACAATTTGTAACGTCACGTTACAAAACGGAAAAAACTCATAATTAATCCAAAAATGTAATCGCAAAATTATACAACGAAATTTGACTTTATTTTTATCTGTCACAATATCCTACGCATACCCTATACTTTGATAGACGAAAACCACGAATTAATGACGAGCACAAATATGTCTGCATACCCGTGATTTCAGTCTACAAAAATTATAAATATCGTCAGCTAAGAGGCAATGTCTATTCTTTTAACGCAAAATGCGGAACATCATGGTTGCCTGGAGATTTCACTTAGTCCGGATGGCCTTGTCCTGCGGAGACAGGGACAGTGGTCGACCCCTGGCCACGCTTTGTAAATCTCACTTTCGCTGCAACTCAATTAAACCGTTATAGTGCTAATTGGAGTATGATAGATTTAGATACGTGCGATACGTACACATTCTCTTTTATAGTTGCAACACATTGACCGTTTTTGACGATACCATGCATCGCGAAACCACACAAAGGCAGGGGAGTTCACACAACATGCTGTTTCGCAAACCACGAGTGGTCTAATTTAAAACATTCATTGTCTGAATTCATGAGGCAAATGGAAAACGACATTTTCTTCACCCGGACTCGATTTTACATATGTTTTTATTGTTTCGACATTATTAATTACAAAGTTCATGAGTATGAACTACGTGGTCCATAAATGGATCATGTTTAAAATACACTCGTGGCCTTCTTTTTTTTGTGTAAACATGTAAACAAGCAAATATTTTCATGTTTCACTGTTCCATATTTTGGTTCACGTGGTTAATAATATTAATAATATTATAATATTACACATAAATATCCCATCCGTATATGTACGAACTTACGAAAAAATATATTTTTATAGACATCCTATGCATATTTAATCATTTAAACATTTTTATACTTGAATGTTCCATATTTTGGCACACGATTGCTTACGAATAAACATAAGTATATCCTATAACTATATGTATATACTAGCGATGAAATATGTTATATTCACACAAGTTTTATGCTTATACGTTCTTCTATTCAGACACTTAGTGACTTTAAATTGTCTTTAAATTAAATTATAACAAATTATAATTTATTTAAAGTTTTCTAGCATTTCCATAAAATGGAATTTGCATAATTGCTTTTATAAGAATACTTAATCTTCTTGTTTTCCAACATTTATACGACGTGCTAAAGCATTAACTAACATACTCTGTCGATTCTTCGGGCAATGGATTTGCGAGACTCCGCCAATCTGCAGGATTTTCACGACTATACAGCGTTTTAGGATATCGCTTCTTCTTCATTGATATTACGTGGATTTCGCGTTATGTAATGGCTCAATCATATCTAGACCTTAATTAATTATTACCGCGAGAAAATTCCACGCTAATTCTTCCTTTTTTAATGACCACAACGCCAATTAGAGTTAACTTCAGATGAATGTTTATGTAATCTACTTAATAACTATTTTTCGTTACAGAATATTAACAAACGCAATTTCTTCAAATTTGTGCATAACCATTTTCCATCTGCGAATTCACGCTTTTACTATTAGAGATACTTGAAATGGAATTAATACAATATTAAAAAATAAATATAAAACTTGCGTCTGAAAATAAAAATGAAATACATTTTCATAAAATGAATCGTATTTACCATTTTGGAGAGTAACAAATTCTGTTAACGGCTTTTATCAAATTGCATAAGCTCAAATCCTGAAATGTTAATCTCCTATTGTAAAATTTCTTGTTCAATTTAATTGAATTTAATTATTTAAATGTCCAAAACGCGAAGTTTCACCGCTTTTATTTTCTCCTCCAAAACCATGTCTTATAACAAACAAGTTCTTGTTCGACGAAACATGAATTTCTCTAAATAAATCAGACTTATGTTCTGATGACTTAATTTTATTTTTTATTGCTAAAACGTGACAAGACGGTAAATCGATTTGGAAGTAGCCCCAATTGAATGTCGCGATAACAACGCTTTAGCATGCGCCAGGCATCAGAAATTTCACTTCGACTTTATTTTCCGGACTCCTGATAACATACTAAGCGACTCTTCCGATTGACATCCGATTTGTTGCATAATGCCGTAATTCCAATCAGAACTCACTTTACATACAATGGGACGCGTAATTTGGTTGCTTAGAGAGAAAGTTCTTAAAATAGTGACGAGGAGGTAAAAAATTCTCGCTTTTTTGGACTCCTTAATCGCGTTAATTACGGACCAAATGTGTTTCGTTTCGCGACTTTTAGCAATAGTGTGGTTTGACTTAATAATAATATATCATAATAAATGATTTGGAGCGATATAAACGACGAACACTAGTAGTCCGCGGGGTGAATTTTATAATATTGCGTCAGATTTGTATGCAAAGTGTTTTATTTTTTATACTTATGCAAATCGCACGACGAGTTATACCATCCATTTTGTATTTCGACTTTTTGCGGGTTTTTTTTCTCTTTACCGGTATTCATTTTTACGGTTCTGTTGTTTAATTCGGAACGATGTTCATCTAGAATATGATACCATTTAAAATGCGTTGGGCAAAAAGAATCGAAAGTTGATCCCAAATTTGATTTAATGTTACAGAAAAAAAAATATTGCGTTGTTTTGATGAAGTTGGAATGATAAAGTAATTAATTCTTGTATAAAAACGAAATTATTCGCACTAATTCGGCTCTCATTTTAGAAGCGTTATTTATATCTTTATATAAAACGCGATTTCTACAGGACAGTGTTAAATTTTAATTTTATGCAATCTGGAACTATAAATAAAATATCCTGGACAAATCTTCAAACTTTTCACACATTTTTTTATAACATTATTTTCGATGTTTCGAAATTTTGAAATTTTTATATGAAATTTGGAATTCAAATATTCCTAAAAAATGTCGTAAATGATTTAGTAGTCCATTTTAATAGGCTATTTTGTTAAGTTAATAAAAGTTTAAAAATTGCGTAAGAACTATCATAAATTTAATGACACGCACCGAACGTTTCTGAAATTTAATAAGTTATCCGTTAGAATTGTAGCGATCTTTTCTTTTAATAACTTATTTTAAAAAGTGGTACATATTGTACCAATGAATTAACCGCGGCACATTGGCAAGAAAATTCCAATTAAATCTCCTCGTAAAATATAGCAAATAAATCAAAATTCGTAGTTAAAGAACGTTAAGTAATTGTTCCGCCGACGTCGGAAAAACTGTTGCAAAACCTATCCGATGTTATTTATGCGACAATAAAAAATATTGGAAGTAAAAATTTCCGTGATTCATTTCCTCGGTCGTTCAAAAGAAAAATTCCCACGTTTTCATTTATGTATAGTTTTCTCTCGACGTGGTATAGGTATCTTTAATAAACAAATGTAATTTCTTTTGCAGCTATATAAATAGAAAAAACGAAAACATCCATCCGACCAATAAACGAGAATGATTTTAAACTACCAGCATATTTTGCATTCGAATATTATGCGTTTTAATATAACTTATTCAGTCAAATTTTAATTCGCCAAAATGAAAAAAAGTGTTACAAATTTTTGTATAAAAAATCTATAGAAAATGTATGAGAAGTAAACTTAATTAAAAGTAAAAATTTTAAATTTTTAAAACAAATAGAAAATATGGTTAACATTTCAGAATAGTTTAATATAGACTATCGGAAACAGTAAAATAAAATCATGGGACTTATTTTTCAATTACACATACCGTCGTTTCTTTTTCAGTATGCAAGAACATTTTCAGAGTTATATAAATAAATTACTATTATGATATAGTTTAGAATAATAATTCCGATAGTTGATAATAAATCTGATAAAATAAAATGTTAAAATAAATAACATGAATTTTTATAATTCCCGATGGTCTACATTAATTATAAAATTAAAATATAAACATAAAATCTTAATTTATTAAATTATTGTTAACATTTCATATATTTAGTTTAAATTTTAAAAACATAAATTTCAGAATATTAGGATTTGTTTTCCCAATAATCTAAAGTTAAAATTTACACAATTTTAAACTAATTAATAAATGGCAATGCAAAACAATAGGTTTTCACTTTCCGAGAGAAAATTGCACGAATCCGATGTGAAATATGTATTATATATCCCTTGTTTTAATATTAATTGCATATATATCGTACGTTGTATGAAAAACACTCTCGAAGGCTGATTTCGGGACAGATAAATCAGCATATCGGAGCAAACATCTTGACTTTCTTTTGAAACAAAAATTTGACTAGAATTAGATTTACTGTCTCGTTGTATATTTGGACGCTTTGCTCAATACGTGAAAATTTTAATTCAAATATTTAAAACGCTTGCGCAAAGCCTTTCTAAAAATTCAATTAAAATGGAAATTTCTCATTGTGTGAGAAAATCATTTCATAAAATGAACTCATAATCACCGGCGTTTACATTAACCTGCGTGGTTTGCTCGCCAATATTATTATTTGCCAAGAAGAACTGAATTTGTGTGACCGAACAAAATATACATTCACATTTTTTTCTGAAAAAACCTCATTGGAATCCGTGATGCAAGACGTTGAGAAAAATTATGTAAAAAATTGAAAAAAGGTTGAAGATTTCATAGTTAAATTATGTAAATGCATTCGCGAAAAAAAGCTCAGTATAAAACGCAAACATTCTGTTCTTATATATAAATACATTGACATCTGGAGTACCAAACGAGGCTATTTATTTATTTGCACTCAATTTTTTTCGAGCGATTTAATTTGATTCGACGGATTTCTTATTTAGAAACACTTTATTGAGACACCGGTCGTAAACTATCGCGATCATTAGACGCATCTTTTATTCATACTCGTTATATGCAAAAGAAACGTTTCTAATGCCGCTATGCCTACCGTTTTCTTTTACTCTCGTACCATTCGTCAAACGGTTTCACCCCGAGTGCAATTCTTCTCCTTTTTTGTATTCCACATTCGCGTTTGCAAATGAACATAAGATCCGTATTAGATCGTCACGTACGTATGCGGCTTTTAAATTCAAATACTGTTCCTTTGGTGTTGCAATACGCAAAAAGTTGTCGCAAAAATTGCGGTATCTTTTTATTCAAACGGTGTACCGTACTTTTTTGGAGGAGTTTCTTCGTATTCATTTTTAGCGATCCGGCACTTTAGCGATACATAATTTACTTAAACGCTTTTTTATCGTAAAATATTTCACTCGAGTAATAGCTTTTTCAAAAATTGTATATTTACTTCTTCAAACTAATAAAATATTTTCGTAATAGAATTTTGTCGATTAATTATGTAAATATTATGTAACGATTATATTAAATAAAAAGTGAAAACGCAAAGATTTTTTTAAACAAAATTAAAAAATACAACAATTCAAATTTTTTTAATTTTTTATTTCTATTTTGAAAAATAATGAATGTTACTTGTCAAATAAGGCAAAATATTTGAAATTAAATAATGGAAAAAAATGAAAATAAATTTGTTGTTAAAATTAAAATAAATTGAATATGTATAATTATTAGATTTATATATATATATATATATTATTAATTAGATATTTCATTAAATTAGAAAGGTTATTAAATTAGAATTTTATTTTATTAATTATTTATTATTAAATTCAAATATGTTCATATGTTTATGAAAAATTTGTTGATAGACATTTGTGAATCGCTGATCTTTTTTTAATTAATAAAGAAAATCGTTCGTGTTATTCAGTTAGGTATTCACCGATGTATATAATTTTGAATTATGTTTCCCGGGCATTAAAAGTTTAAATTATATTGCTTATTCGATTACTATCATGTCAGATCCATTAAACTTTATGTAAAGATTTTATATAATGCAACCATTTTATAAGCGTTCATAAATATAGATGCACTATTTATTTCGCAAATTAGATATTTTTCCTAAATCTTATATTTATTTCGCAGCTTTTATTAGTTACACACAATTTACATGTTACCAATTGCAATCAGACTTACTTTATCATTATTTTCGTAATTTTTTGTGAATAATAATATAAATAAAATTATATAAACTATTTGAAATTATTTTGTTAAATTGTAATAATATAGATGTTTATAGATATGTGAATTTGCAAAAAATGAATTAGTTTTACACACAATTATAATTTTTAATACAAAACTGTATTTATTATTTAATAATTAATTTATTCCAGTGTTATCACAATTATTTCTGCCAAATCAATTTGGTATGATCGTGCTAATATTTTGCATACCGCAATTGCGTCAGTCGATCGAAAATTCGCAAAATGTCATTCAAAATGTCATTCAAAACGACAACGAATTGTTCTGTTACCATCGTACCGCTCTCCACCACTTTTACCCGAGAAACCCCCAAACGTACGGATATACGTAAACGTCCGCTCGCCGTTTCTGGTGCGATCCGGGTATATAAATATGTAGAAGATAACAGCGATCGTGCAGACGAGAAAGCGAGTGGGACGAGCGAGTTTCCATTCTTCGTTTTTTTATTAGACATCCTAAGAAGTCGCTCTAATATGAGGGTTTTCATCGTAAGTAACCGATTATCGCAGTCGCTCTTTCACCGGCACGCGAGTGCTTCGGCTATTTTTTCACTCTTAGTGGCGATTTTATTTGGGATTTATACAGTGTGAAATGTGTATAACGTCAGTGCGTATTCAGATTCGGCCAATTAAGAGGATGATCGGTTTCGGGTAAGAGATGCGCAACGATGTGAGTGCTTCTCATGATTGGACATTTTTCGTTGAGGAATTTTCGGTGAACGATCAAATACATATCATTTTTAAAATGTTTAAATTCAAAACTGCTTTATAATTACAGATAGAGAAAAAGCTTAAGAGATCACTAAAATTATATAAAATTAAATTATTATTTGACAGAATTATTGAGATGACTATATTGCTAGATCTTCGTTATTAACAAAATTACGTTGCTTTGTGTTAAAGAAGGATGTAAATAATATTCATTATAAGTGAAATACTAACAAAGAAATACGAAATTATAGTCGTTTATTTTCAAAATGTTGACAATTTCGAAGTTATAATCTGTTTAAAAGTGGGAAATTTGAAATAAAAATTTTTAATTAGTATTTCTTTATTAGTTAATGTAATTATATATATAGCTAAAATTTTAATGCCTATTTCAATAAAAAGTAACATAATTTGAAATTTAATTATTACGATTATATATTAATTCAAGAATTCTAAGTTATTCAACCAAATAATTTTGTTGGAATATTTCAAAAACTATATATTTATAGTAATTTAGGGTTGGAATGGGAAAACTGGCAATTATTGCTATATATATTGTATAGCAAGTCTATATAAATATATAATATAGAAAAGAAATTAAATAATGCATATTTATTTTTTTTTTAATTTATAAATATCATAATATTGTTATTTTTGTACTATTCTTTTCTTTAACATAAATTGCAATAAAATTTATAATAACATTTTCTAATATTTGTTTCTTGGTTTACATTGGTTTAAATTGATTTCTCTCTCTCTCTTTCTCTTCAATATAACTTAATCATTTAAGTTATATTCAAAAAGCAATTCCAAAAAGCAGTACATTATATACCAAAATTATATAAGTTAAAATATAAAAAAGTTATTTCCGACAAAATGTTAATAATATATTAGTAAATCATAATGAATAATAAATAATAAAATTCAATTTGCAAACGAATATTTTAATTTATTTTATTTTTTGTATCTGTAATTTATATTGTGAAATTATATATGAAATAATTTATTTTATTTCAATATTTATAATTATTTTGTAATCATATTGTTATGTAAAAAGTAAAATTGAAAACAAAATTATCAGTATTATATAGACAGATTAATAAATAAATAATTATACAATATAAGAAAATAATTTTCGCATTAATAATAATGATCAGAAATTTATATAAATTTTAATTCTACTACTTCATTGTAATTATTATTCTAAACTATAATTATATTTTGCTTTTACGCTCACTTTACCACAATAATCTCTGATTTGTTAAATAACAAAATCAATTCGATCATGACTTACGTCGTTTCCCGTATTTTAAATAGTTTAATATATAGTTTAATAATATTCAACGTATATACATACATTACTTTTCTCTACGATGATATTTTATTAATTCAAATGCAATTATTTCATGCTAAAAAATATTATTACTAATTAACGAAAAAATAATCAAATCATTTTATTTATGCGTTTAATATACATTAAATGAATTATTTATTAAATAATATTTAATTTTTAGACTCAATTTTTGAACGAGTTGTACTTTGGAAGATAAAAAATATTATCAATTTCATGGTCTTCCAGAACTCAAATTAAATATTTATTTAACTGGTTATAATAATATTAAATATACTTAAATAATAAAAAATATTTCATTCATAGATATAAATTTCAGGATATAAAACTTTCGTAAATTTTTAAAACAAATTTTGCCTCATACGTTTGAAACACATACAATAAATATATATTCTTAAACGTTATTAACTAAATAATAATATTCATTCTCAATGATCCATGTCATCTTTAGACTATACAATAGCTGCAAAAGTACGCCATAAAATCAAAGCATGCATTATGCAAACCGGGATATATTTTCGTCTAAATTTTTATGTTAGAACGAGTTTTTTTCAATTTTTGAATTTTAATTTTTAAAAATAAATCAAAGTTCATAATAAAAATAAATTTTACTTATCATAAATTTGCAAACAGATTTTGGTAAATGTACATTTGTTCCAACTTACGTATTATGTAAATTAAAAGAACTATAAATAAGAAAATGTATGCAAAGTTTCATAATTAAGTACTAAAAATAAATCTAAATTAATTAAAATTTAAAAAGAATATTTTTTATTTAAAAAAGAATAAATTAATGTTTTTTTGTTAAATAAAATGATCAGAAGTAATAAATATTGTTTAAAGATTTATTAAATTCAGTCAATTCGCTTTTAGTATTTTTCTGAAAACCCATAATTTCTAGATTAATTCCAATGAAGAAACCAGGTCCAAAATAATGTGTTTGCATTACAATAAACTTCCAGAACTTTCTTAAAATCGTCTCTGGGTCCAAGATCCACCTCGCCGCAATCTTTATAAGGTTACATG
>JABFPK010001652.1:0-11376 GCA_022817445.1 Habroteleia sp. ZL-2020
ACGCAGCATTGACGCAGTATTGTCACAGTATTAACACAGTATTGGCACAGTATTGGCACGGTATTAACACAGTATTGGCACATTAGAAAATTATGGTCAGCTGAATCGTTGGGGCAGTGCTGGGGATTTTGTTTGCCAGCACTGGCCCGACGATTAAATTTTGACGGTTATTATCTAATGCTGTGCCAACGTTGTTTTTGTTCTACATGGGATCGGAACCGAATGCGAACTTTCGATTCGAGTCATCGACTCGGTTACCAACTTATACACAGAGTCGCATTATAAAGTCTTTACGACATACCGTTCTGACATCGATACGCACGTATGTCGTTTGCGAGATAACGATCTGCCGATTGGGATATCGGCGCCACGTCGACCGATCGATGTTCCCGATCGACTTACGCGTAATGGCTAACCCGATGCAAATTAATCGACGGCGCATTATCGCGAGCGGATCAGAATTTTCTTTTCGCACGACTGCCGTACGGTAGTCTCGCGTTTGCATCAAGCGGCCGCGTTATGTGTAACTTTATTGAGTCGTACAATGCGTTATTGTCGGTTCGGCTAAATATCAAAGTATTGTGAGAGGTGCAGGTGAGGTTCGGAATGTCAAAGAACGAAACGTTTTGATTCAGTTGCGAACTCGCAAGGAATAAATTTCGATTATATCGCATTCCGGGCAAATGACACGAGTCAAGTCGAGTAACGCTTGAACATGAGCGGAGCAGAAAGCAATGTTCTTTCGTTACGCTTTTATGTAATGTTGTTGAGTTATCTTGTAATTAATTGTGTTTGTGCGAATGTGTGCGACACAATGCATTATAAATTATTTCCAGTGCCACATTGACGTGAACACTTCGCGAACTTGATCATCGATGCTGAGAATTATAGAAATAAGATATCAAGAATAGTATGTTTAGTTTTTGAATGATGTCAGAGGTTCAAAACCTTTGAAACATTGAAACAGATTTGGATTTTGGACGTTTGTCATGAATTGAAAATTAAAAAATGACAATTTTAACACGGAAAAAATAAAATTTAAAACATTAGTAGTCATTTACGTTTATATATTAAAATAATTAATGTTTTATTAGTTTTGTTAAATTTTAATTTGTCAACTATATCTTAAAAACAAAAACTAAAAGAAAATTTCAAAAATGCTTCTACATTACAGATTCTTTTCTCAAAATTTATAATTCCTAAGTTCAAAAAGTTCATCTTCGAAACTACTACACGGCGAAAAATAAAACTTAAAACATTACTAGTAAATGGCGGTTATTAGGACATGATTAATTTTATCCATTTTATGTTTTCCAGGTAAAAATTGTATATAGGGCCATATAAGAGACTTATATGTCCGACATATATGTGGCATATACGTGGCATGAACGTGGTATATATGTGGCATATACGTGACATATATGTGGCACATACGTGACATATATGTGGCACATACGTGGCATATATGTGGTACATACGTGACATATGTTTGGCATATACGTGACATATATGTGATATATATGTGGCATATATGTGGCATATATGTCGCTTATATAAAATGTTTCCCTGGGTTAAATTTAAAGTAACCAGAAAGTTATTCGAACTATTTTTCAAGTTATATATGCAATAATAATCTTGTAACTTAATTTCGTTAAATCACAAAAATATTTTGTTAATATTAAACTGAATCTGGTTACCATAACCGGGATTCACGGTAATGTTTTTAAAATATTTTAGTCCATACTTATATATATATATATATATACTTATTATTTTTCTGTGTGAAGGAATCGTTCGAAATTTTCTTAGTAATTTCTAGAAATTTTCATAAGCTTGCGGGATTCTTTCAGAAAATGTAAACATTGCCAAAATTATACTAAATCAAAATAACAAATCATATCTCATCAGACGTACGTTAAACTACAAAGTGTTTTAAATTGAATTTTTTCATATTATAATTTATCCCGGTAAATTCGCGAACGCATTGCACACAATACATAACATTTGTATATGAAAAATATAAATATTTGAATTAATTAACTCACCGTTTATTTAACGATTTCAATAAAATATAGAAGATTTAAACGGCCAATAATATATAAATCAATTTTTGCAAATTCAATCTTTATTTCGGCGTGTTGGGGTTAATCATTAGTCATGTACCGAATTTAAAAAATATTACATAGCGTAGCGTTTGATTTTGCCCTCCGTAAAACCTTTCCATTCAAAAGAGTGATGAGGTAAAAATTTTAAAATTGCAAATCTGACGATTAAAACAAAATAAAACTGCGTTATCGGATATGGCAAGGCAAATCCACTTAAAAGTACGCAAAGTGCGAACATGCGTAACAAAAAATTGCGCGCGTTAATCAAATTGGATGCATTTGCACAGGGTCAAAATAATGACCGCGATTAGCAAACGCTTTGTTGGTCCCGGTAAGCGATAGCAGGACCACCTAACGCAGCGGTGTATTTTTCTGTAATTACTGCTATCACGCGACCCGTCGAAGGTGTTGGGCGCAATGGCTCGTTCGATCTCGCTCGCCCTTACATCCTGTGTACTCGTTTTCACACCACGACCTGGCGAAATTCTACGTACTTTGGATGAAGCTTAGTTGGGCGAAACTTGGAAATAGGCAGTTTGGTCGCATGACTCCGCAGCGCGATTATTACACCTCGACCTAACGTACCTTCCGCGAACAGCTTAACCACCGGTTACTGTGCACTGATCGACTATCCTCAAAATCTTTTTCGCTTCCGTTTCATGTTCTCTTATTTCGTTAATAGCTTCGTAATTTGCAGTCAGGAAAAGAGCTGTTTGTTGCTTTTAATGATATTTGGACGCAAAATTTATTTGGCTAGGAAGAACATTTCGTAACCAAAAAGGAATATTTATGAAAACTTCCAGATTACTTGGTCAATATTATCATAAATTTATGTATTCTAATAATATTGATGAATGCATTAGCGAGTAGAAATTTGATAAAATGCAGTATAATTATTTGTACTAACGAAATAGGAACCAAGTTTCTGTCAATATAATGAAAAATCTTGTGTTAAGCTTAAATCTTGAGATCAAAGGAGAAGAAAATGCTTATTAAATTGTGATCAGCATTTAATATGAAATGCTATAATTTTCTGCAGGCTTCCTGATTTTCTTTACCTTGTTAGTCTTATATCCCGTATAATTAAAAAAATAATTACAATACACATTACCTCTATAACACTCTGCTTTTAATTACATTTTAAATTTCTTTTTCATATAACGCAAAAGTATATTTATCTATTTTCACTTTTGAATACATTTTTGCAGTAATTCAAAAACTGAATTTTTTTAAATTTATAATTTTTATCACCAATAAATAAAATAACTAATTTAGAACCAAAATTTACAATTAAAAATTCTTATAAGTTTTCCATAAAATTTTCAATTTTAAACTCTATATCGACGCCTCTAAAGAATATTATGGCATCTCAGATTGTTGGTAAAAAACATGGTATTTCAAATTAATGGTGAAAATTATGGCATCTCAAATTGTGGTTGAAAAATATGAAAAACGTTAAAAAAAATATTTTGAAAAACATTTCAAAGTATATGTGGGAAGTCTGGCATTACAAATTGTACACGATAAAAACAGATATTATACAGAAAACAAATCAATGAATTTGAGACATTAACATTATTAATATTATTTAATTTATAACAATAGTAAAAATTAAAAAAAAAGATTTTATAAATATTGTTCATGCAATTATATGATTTTAATAATTTAATACATATTATAATTTAATAATTATATATAATATAATATATATTAATTTATATAATTTTTTTATATTTTAGAGATAGCATTATCATTATATATTATATACATTATAATTAGATATATTAAATAAAAATAAATAAGAATGACAAAATATGTATCAAATTGTTAAAATCATATAATTACATGAACAATGCTTATAAATTCTTTTTTAATTTAAATCTTTTTGTTTAATTTATATAAATATAAATATTGTTATTAATTAAATAATATTAATATATTAATTAAATATATTAATATCTCAATTCCATTGATTTGTTTTCCGTATAATACCTGTTTTTTTCACGTACAATTTGCAATGCCAGATTACCCATATATATTTTGCATGCCATGTTTTTCAACAGAAATTTGATATGTGATGTTTTTCAAAACAATTTGAGATGCCATGATTTTCACCAGCAATTTATATATATAAGATGCCATGATATTCTTTGAAGGAGTCGATATAATATTTCCAGGGAAAAATTTTATATAAGGTGTCATATATGCGACATATATGTTTGCAGAAGACATATATGCCTACATATATATGCCCACACACATATTTGCCCACATATATATATATGCCCACATATTTATGCTCACATATATGCCCCCATATATATGCCCATATATTTGCCCACATATATAAGCCTACATATATGCCCATATATTTATGCCCAAATATATGCCCACATATATATATGCCCACATATATGCCCACATATTTGCCCACATATATTTGCCCACATATATGCCCATATATTAGCCCACATATGTGCCCACATATATATGCCCACATATTTTCCCACATATTTGCCCACATATATGCCCACATATATATATATATGCCCACACATATTTGCCCACATATATGCCCACATATATGCCCACATATATTCCACATATATGCGGCATATAAGGCTACATATAAGCCACTTACATGGCCCCTATATAAAATTTTTAACTGAGCTATATTTTTTCGAAAGATACATAGCAATTGAGGAAAACTCATTGCTTTAACTTAAAGTTTTTTCTTTGTTTTCTACACCTCGTTTTTATATATAATAAAGTTTCTCCATTTTCTAATATTGTCCCTGCAATGTTGTCACGAATACGCGTGGCTTTCGTGAAACGACGCGCAATATGAGACACGCAGACATTTCACCTTTCGGTTTGCGCGTACGGCAAAGTGGAGCGTCTGCAATTGGCGGTCCTCTCTGTTGTGGTTACGCTCAGCGTCACGCGCTGTCGACCAAGCCGCGCGATGCGTGCCACCATTCTCTCGATCCGAGATCGGCGCTGCGAGAGCCTTGGTCTCCGGCTGGGTTCCTCGCGCAAATTGATTGCATGGATATCGAAGCAGAGAGATTGATCGCCACTTCCATACCGCAAAACTTTCAAGCGCGTCGAAACAACTGCGCGCTCAAAATTTCGAAATCCGCAGCCGTGACAAAAAATAAATCAGCCTCGGAATCGGTCGGCAATCACAACCAAAATTATTAGAAAGGGAAACATCCTCGATATTATGTATTGCAATGGGTTGCTCCGATAAAGTACCACAAAAATGAGTCTACGTTGTTACGCGGTATTGATAAATAATATTACGCTTATCGAATTAAGTGAAAGGGAGAGGTAAAACATAATTATTTTGGACGCTATTCGTGTATGATTCTTCATAAATGAATCATGCACAATTCATTTGTCGGGTAAATTAAGTTGCATTATACAAATGGTATTAAATATACACGATAAATATTTATGTTTTATAAAGCAGCATTGTAACATTGAAATTTCATATTAAGGTGCATATAAATCTGCATAATATCGAATTTAATTTGAGTGGATTAACTTCATTAATATAGCGGAGCATTAATAGTACTGTTTTTTAATTAAGTGTAAATATGGATACTTTTCAACTGTTAACATTTTAAAAGTTCTTTGGTAAGAATGGATCGAAAATTCAGGTGCTAATACCAACACATGTTCTCCTAATCCGATGCACAGAGTAAAGGATTTGAAACGTAAACTCATCATATGAATGAAATAATTGTTGCATATATGTTTCCATAAAAAGTATTTTGTGACGTTAAATAAGTTTCTGAGCATTCTTTTAGCTATATAAAACATATTTTTTGCATTTTGACTGAATGTGAAAAAAAATTTTAATTACCTGCAAAATAGAAAAACTTAGATTCTGGTAATATTATTCAACTAATCTTTATCTAATGAAGAGATTCTTGTAGAGAATTCAATTCTGCATGAGAATAATATACATAGTTGTATATTTGGGTGTAAGTATGAAGAAAATTCTATTTATTATTTCTAAAATTCGACTAAAAAATTGTACATTTTTCTAGGGTGGGACCTTCTGAATTCCGAAGGGTCAAAATAATTAATGTTTGAGATCTCATAATATTCAATCTAAATGATATTCCTGCTATAAAAGGAGATAGAAAATAGTATTTAAAGTGTAAAATGAATAAAAAAATTTTTCGCTAATTTCAGGTGCCCAGATTTCAAGTTTTTGGAACAGAACTGAGCACAGGGACAAAAATTTTTTTTCCAATTTCTTTCCCAAAACATGTGTTGGGTGCATATAATGAATTTCTGAGCATTCCTCCACCTATATAAGACTTTTTTTAACATCAAGACTTTATTTGAAAAAAATTGTCGAATCGTCCGAAAAATGCAATCGAAAAATGTGAAATTTTAAAACAGAAAATCTAGGATTGCGGCAAAACTATTTATCTAATCTTTATCTAATGAACAGATTCTTGTAGAGATTTGAATTCTGCACCAGAATAATATAGATACTTATAGGTTTGGATGCGAGTTTGAATAGAATTAAATTTATTATTCCTGAAATCCGAATGAAAATTTAAAATTTTTCCAGGGTAGGACCTTCTTAATTACGTTGGGCCAAAAAATGTATTGTCTCAGATTTGGCAAAATGCAATCTAAATGACATCCCTGATGTAAAAGAAGATAGAAAATGGTATTTAAAGTGCAAAATGGAGAGAAAAATTTTTCACTAATTTTAGGTACCCAGATTTCAGGTTTTTGGAACACAAACTGAGCAGAGGGATGAAAATTTTTTTTTCTCAGATTTTGATCTCAAATTGCATTTTTGGTGTATAAATAAGTTTCTAAACAACAATTGCCATATATAGGACATTTGTTTTGCATTTCGATTAATTAAGAAAAAAATTTTTCACCAATCCTAGAAAAATTGTAAATTTTTCTAGGATGGGACCTTAATTAATTCAAAAACATTAATGTTTCAGATCTTATAAAATTCAATCTAAATGACATTCCTGATGTAAAAGGATATAGAAAATGGTATTTAAAGTGCAAAATGGAGAAAACATAATTCCTCTAATTTCAGGTACCCAGATTTCAGGTTTTTGGAACACAAACCGAGCTTGAGGATAAAAATTATTTTTCTCCATTTTGCAAACTATAAGATATTCCTTTATTTTTAAAAGGCGTTTAAACATAAACAATCATCCAATCTATTTACATTAATAATAAAAATAACTAACTGAAAATTTTTTTTGCAATTTGCTTCCACAAATTGTATTATGCATAGATAAATAACTTTCTGCTCATCTCTTCACCCACATAAAACATCTTTATCTCTTTTTGTTTGAATTTGAAATTCTTTGATTTGAATTCTGCATCGGAATAATACAAATACACATATTTATATACAAAAAAATCACAGAAATTATTTACGGACAATTTTATTAGATCGGGTACCGGTCGGGTTGGCACTAACGTCGCGTTCAAATGAAACCTCTCTAATAATTCAGCGTGCGCCAATAACAGAATATGATTAACGTCTGACAGTGGAGTAATTCAATTTGCAAAAGCCATCCACTCCAGCACATGTAATTTAAAAAATGAATGATTATTAAATCCACCCGATCCATTGGAGTCTTGACAACTGTCCAATTAATATGCGCCGGCGTTGAAAAATTAGCGCCGTGCACGCGCGCAGTAAATTCGCTCGCGCGATGTTTTTCTAATGGCACGCGATTACAGGTGCAACGTGCTTTCCACTCGGGTGACTGAACTAAAAGTGCAATTGCGCCGATACGAAAAACGAATGGCCTCTTCTGCATTTGTTTGCGAAACGATTGTAGTAGCGACGCGTCCGTGGAAAGTCTCATCGGCATTCCTCGGCGAAATTGCCTAAGAAAGAAGATAATCGGCGCGATGGCGTTTGCTCGCGAGCACGTGCTGCTGCTTAAAGAACCACGCCGTCGTCGGATCCGATCGTAGATCGGTGTACGCTGCGAGTACGCCTAAGTAGATACGCTCGATACGCTCGGACGCCTCATCTGCCGCAGACCCGTTTTCTCACGCACGCTTTTCTCGTAAACGTTAATTTGCTTGGCGAACCGGCAAAAAATCGGCGCCGAACCAGTTAGGTAACTGTCACGGCGACTCGTGTCAAAACCGATAACAATGCACACCGAGCGCGCATCCGCGTACGGACGTCGCGAACCGTGTTCTCCGGTCGGATAGATTGTTACGCATCGCTGAGCGAGACTGCACTC
The DNA here is from genome assembly GCA_022817445.1 of Habroteleia sp. ZL-2020. Classification (NCBI taxonomy): domain Eukaryota; kingdom Metazoa; phylum Arthropoda; class Insecta; order Hymenoptera; family Scelionidae; genus Habroteleia; species Habroteleia sp. ZL-2020. The sequence goes on from JABFPK010001652.1 coordinate 8,369, forward strand.
GCGCAGCGTCATAACGATCTCGGGAAAAAAGCTGCACAACTTCGTCTGACAAGATCCTAAGTTATTGCTTTTGGAAATTTGAGGCAAAAACGACGAGATCGTTAGGCCGAGCGCGAACGCGCACGGCATGTTGATGTATTTGAATATTTGTGTGTGTGTGTGGGTAGCGTTCAGTTTTGAATTCGGCTTGTAATTGAGAAGAATTTAGGTTTTGAGGGTAAGCTTGGTGTAAATTTGTTGTAAAATGGCCCGAGTGGAATTTTATTCGGGCACGCCATGAAATCATTCGGGACCTTTTCGGGTTGCATAATTTCGGGCTAGAATTTTACAGCCTTTTAGGGCCCTGATCAAAGAATCACTAAAATTTATTTATATATAATGCCCTGAGATAACCTTTGATAGCTACATATGATTTTTCTATAAAGGCTTAGAATTTTAAGCCCTTTTAGGGCCTTTATCAAAAATTAATAAAATTTATATTTGTATAATGCCCTGAGAAAACCTTTGAGGGTTATATATAATTTTTCTATGAAGGCGATGGTAGGTTTGCCCTTATTCCACTGTTATTATTTAAAATATGTATGACCCTCAATTGGTTTTCTATAAAGGTTATTTAAGGGGCTATATCATTGGTAAATTATAATATATTAAAATATATATTATAATAATTAATTAAAAGTCTATTGTAAACAGCACAATTTTTATATTTTTCACAAAAAAACATTTATTAAGTATTTCTTATATATATATATATATATATATATATTTTTTTTTTTTATTTACTTATTAAATATTTGGCGCTATAAGGAAAGTAAAAGATTAAAGTGCGGCCAGTATCAAACAACTTACTTAACCCGAGTTAAAAAATTATAGTAGACGTCAAGTACCTACCCGGTAGTTAAAGCATCCGACTGACACCGCGGAGGCCCGAGTTCAAATCTCAGCAGCGGCTAGTTATTCAAAACAATAATTGTACAATTATAAAAATGTATACGACAAATCTGAGTCAGAGTTATACTATATGTGAGTGTATTTGGTCATATTTTGTTGGAAAAACCAAATTTTTTTTTCACGATAAATTATTTTCGGACTGTTAAAGAGGCCTTTTTATTTAGCCTCTATGGTTAGTCTTTAAAGGCTCTAATTGATGCCCTGCGTTACATCCCCGAAGATTACCTTTAAAGACTTTTTCGGGGTATGATTTTCAAGCCCTTTACAGATTATGATATATCTATAAAGGGCCCTAAGTTAACCCGAACCCAATTTCTGTTTGGGGCGTTACTTACCATTTTTGACGTTTTTTAATCGATTTAATTTAGCGGAATATTTGGAATGTTGGCTGTTTATGGTATTTATTTGGTTACATTATTGTTTGCGGGTTTAGTACGATTGGATAGAATTTTAAATAGAATTTCATTTCAACATTAATATTTTGGTAATATTTATAAACTTAATATTGATGATAATCACACTTTACATCTATGCACATTTATTTGCGAGATATTAAACGTCGATTTTAAATATTCAATCTCCAATACCCGTTTTGAAGCGTTCTGTATATATTTTCGGCTATGATTTTTAAATTTGTTTTTCAATTATTTTCAAATTTCTACTACGATTTTGACACAATGTAAGATTTACGACTGTAATTTTGCTTTTATAATTAAAGCATCAATTTATACTTGTTTAATTTATTAATAAAATTATTTTGCATAAAGGAAATCAGTATTTAAATATTTTAAAACTAACAAGTCATTGTAATTGGATGAGGTATGTTTATACGAAAAATTAAAACTTGCCTGCGAAGTGTACACTGACATAATTAATAAAATGAATGTAATAATTTTCTGAAAGCTGGCAAGAGATAACAAATGAGTGGCTCGTGAAATCGGATTACGATATTCAAGGATGCGCGATACTTCGGGCCGGAGTTGCGAATTTGGTATTAATGATGCCGAGAGGTCGTAATTTTGTCACCCACGCGGAAAGGGGTTCGTTCGCGCAACAAGAAAGCATTAAGTTAACTTACTCGCGAAGACTAATTGCATGTATTTTTAATGTCTGAGACATCTTAATCGAGTCGAGCTACGAACATACTCAGATTGCAAGCTGCACTGCGGGCAAAAATTATCGTTCACCAAACGGTGAGCTAGTTAAAGTTAGTTTCACTGCTAATGGTATACGACATCGGGGAAAAAGCAGCTATTCATTCAAAAATAATTTTAAAAAGGAATATTGGAGTTATGGGAATTTATGAATAAAGATCATATGCAATATACTATAACTTTATATGTATTTAATAACTCTGACTCGACTTTCCTGGTAGAAATTAAATCGGGTTGGCTACATTACAAACGTGGCCCTGGTCAGGATGACATGGTAAATAGGATGGCAGTTTTCCTTGTCGGGCCCATAGTAGATTCATAACAAATAACACACCAGGCCCCGAAACCGCATGTAACGCCGGGCAATATAGTGGCCCCGAGCAGGAATGCTCTCTATGGGGCCTTGATAAGGATTTATTTAAAAGGCCATGGCTAAATAACCTCAGATAATCATAGGACGGTTAAATAATTTGAAGCAAATAAAATTAACCTACCGGGCCCATCTTAGGGCCAAACGTGGTTAAGAAAATAGGCTTCCCCATGAGGGCCATTCTCATGCCCGGCGTTATATGTGCATATGGGCCCCGTACTGGTGGCGTGGATACCAGTTCAGGGACACGTTTTAGCCCGGTCCAAATTTCTACTAGGGTTATATCGCCAGGAAGATCCTCTTTTTAAGAGATTCGGACGCAAAGTATCCCGTTTGGCCTCAATCTGTTTCACATTGCTCGTGCCTAAACATTTTGCAACTTCATTTATTCCCGAGCGGAAAAAGTACAATGGCATGAGGCTGGCTCGCGGACATGAGCCAGCCACAATCCAAACCACTGCCAAATCAATGCCAGCCTGATGCCATTCTAAAAAGTAGGAAAAAATCAAAATAACGTGGAATAGGACTGGCAC
>JABFPK010001653.1:0-11375 GCA_022817445.1 Habroteleia sp. ZL-2020
AGTATATCCTATTTGGGCCAGAAAATATTGCTAAACTTACACTAATTTTTTTCTCAGTGTATATATATATATGTTATCTTATTTAAACATTAATTTCCACGTCATTTCTCAAAATCAAAAGCAATAGATAATAAGTAAATCAACAATTCGCAAAATAGCTATCGAAGTCACTTTTACCATTCAAAGTTTGCCTTCTCGATAAGTCTTCTTAAACTACTCCCCTCGTTTTACGCTCCTCATCCCCAGTCCTTTCATTCTCTTCATGAAATGTCTCGAAATCTTCAAACTAACAGCTCGCTTCTGTCCAAAAGTTACTATCTGTGCCCAACATGAAAGCCATCGGCAAACTGAAAGGGAAGCTCTTTGCGTTATCTTGGATTCATCGTTAGACTTTTGGGTCAAAGTGACAAGCTCATTTGGACTGAGGAATACACTCGGATGGAGCTCTTGGAACTGCGACCGAGTTCCAAGGTACCTCTTAATATGAGCACGAGGAATGGAAGTCAATGAGCCGCCTCATGGGGATGTCAACCGAACTTTCGAGGAGGCTAATTTTAGTCTGGTGGATCCTCTGCCTCCATGCACCGAAGCACCACAATTCTCGCCGGTCACGGTACTTAAAGGTGTGGTCTTCATCACAATTATCGTTACCGCCATCCTTGGCAATACATTGGTAATTGCTAGTGTCAGAAGACATCGCAAGTTAAGAGTGCCCACTAATCGCTACGTAGTCAGCCTGGCAACGGCCGATCTTTTGGTAGCCGTGTGTGCGATGACCTTCAACGCATCGGTAGAACTTTCTGGACGCTGGATGTTTGGCCGATTTATGTGCGACGTTTGGAACTCTTTAGACGTATACTTTTCGACAGCTTCCATTTTACACCTGTGCTGCATTAGCGTTGATCGCTATTACGCGATTTTAAGGCCTCTCGAGTATCCGACGATCATGAGGAGAATCACAGTAACTTGCATGTTGGGTAGCGCCTGGATCCTGCCGGCACTCATCAGCTTTATACCTATATTCATAGGATGGTATACAACGGATGAAAACTTGCGTCTTCTGACAGAGAACCCGGAGGTAGTATTTAGAAAGGAGGAAACATTTCAATTCAAAGGGAGGAAATATTTTAGTAATATAGTAATTAAACGATGCAATTTAGTACTCAAATTTGAACAAATATTATATTCCAACGATGGTGACGCTAAAAAGATAACTTGATAAAATTCTGTCATAATTGTAATTAAATTTAACAATACTTTTACTTTCATTTTACATGTCGACGCAAATTTATAAATAAACGATAAAATACTTTATACATGTTAACTTCATTATAATGATGCACTTCCAATTAATGTTTATAATTGAATTCTAACAAGCATATGTACTATATTAAAGAGTTTAAAATAACAAATGTTATGAACAATGTAGAAGAACAGTAATCTATAACATTTCACTTTTGTGTTATATCATTTTTCTAACTTTACATATAATATCATATTACACTCCAAAACTCTAACTAAACTAATTTAAAAAGTATGAAACTAAAATAAATACAGCTTTTACAACATATTTACAGTCTATTTTTGTTGTTCTCAGATTATCACTTATAACACTTATTATTTCAACTTACCGCGGTATTTTCTTACTAATATAGTCTTAACGCATAGCGACACGGACCGGTAGAAGGAAAAATGATTTTTTTCAAAAGAAACGGGTAATGTAAAAATATTTCTTTATAGAACTTAAAATATAAAGTATAAAAGAACACTCGGTATATAATGTTATAAATTTATACTTTTAGCATTAAATAAGACATTAGAAAAACTATTTTCATGCTAAATATTTAAATTGTACAAATGTTTTGTGCGCACTTCTAGATAGAATATACAAGTAAATTCAGAATATGAAATCCAGAAACTATTTGAATTAATTCATTAACATAGCGATGTCATATATGTATTTCGTTTCAAACTAATAAAATTTCGAAACACTTGGCGGTCAATAACAATATATATATATATATATTCTTCTTCAATATTCATAGAAATTAATTTTATATTTAATTTTAATGCTCTTCGAATATATATATAATTACTTATTATTTACTTTGGAAAGGATAGCCTGAGTTATTTTATTGGCAATTTGGATCGTTAAATAAACTATTAATGGAAATGACACGTTGACAGTTTATTGACATATAAGTCTTGTTGATTGAAATAATCTGAATTTACAAGCTATGCGTAAAACCTTTGCCTATATGCGCTAGGAATTTTCATCACTTTTATATAGAATTCGACAACATTCACTCACAAATTTTAAAACCCCTTCATCATAAAATTCTTTTTCTTTATTTAGCTTTTTACGATACAAGTTGTTCATTTATAAATTGTACACAATTTTTAATTAACAATCACAATCAAAAAATAATTTGCTCTTATTCTAAATGGTTCCTCTCTTTGAACTTTAAAGGTCCACAAATAAGTTTGGGATTTGACGTTTAATTTTGAGTAAGTGACATCATTAAACATTCTTTTGGTCAGGTGTGTGTCTTTATCGTGAATCGAGCATATGCCATAATAAGTTCCTCGGTTTCGTTTTGGATCCCCGGAGTAGTGATGATAATAATGTACTGTAAAATTTACAAGGAAGCTGTGCGACAAAAAGAAGCTCTAAGTAAAGCTTCCAGTAACCCGGTTCTCAACAGTATTCATCAGCATCGAATATCCACTTCAAGATCTCATTCGAGGACTTCACATCAACTGTTGCTTCATGCCCAGGACACCGGCGAATATACTAAACCTACTTACAAATCAGCCATTGAACTTAATATTGAAAACGGTGAGTTTCAATAACAAATATTTATCAGTTTTAATGGAGAATCTATGAATTAAATATTATTTAACTACTATGATAATAGCATCTCTTCACTTATAAAGTCAAATTGAAATTGAAAACACAAAGTAAATTCGTCTACCACAAAACCTCTTTACCTCAATTACAAATTACATTCCTTTTTAATCAAAGCAAAAAAACATTTTAAAATTTAAACATTTGAATTAAATACTAACACTCATTTCAACTTGTGTCATGAAATTAGTTGATTAATTGTACTTTGAATTTAAATTAAGTTGCTACCTCGTGAAATGTGGTTTATGCTCAGTGGATGTGATTACTAATTAGGTCAATTAAGCGTGATTCGACGAGAAAAAGTTCATCAACTTTCCACTATACTAATCAGTAGAAGTCGCTTAACTGGACTCGAACGAAGAAAACAATTGTTTTGATTAAAAATTTTTTGCGCGTTGCGTGTCCTAAGAATGTCTTATCACTTAATTAACAGCAGCATAATCACAACATAAATTGTGGTGTGAAAAAAGATTCGCTACAGAAAATGTTACACGTAATATTGACACGCAAAAAAGTGACTAATGTATAAAAACATTTTACATTTTACATTTGGAAAATTTGATAGCAATATAAAGAATATCTGGAATTCGCAAAAAATCAACTTATCTTCCTTTATTAAAGTATCGTTGATATATTACTTTCGCGGGTCAATCACCTGCCACACAACACATTTTCTTACCTCAGAGATTGTTAACCTTTCGCGTTACAATAGGCCATATACTAATAAACAGTGTTTAACTTTTAACTTAGATAAAATCTAAAAAAAAATGACTATAAAAATTACTGATGTATAATTGTCAAAATTATTTGCGAAAATAAACTATAAATTGATATTCAAATTTATTTTATTTAAATCGGTAAATGATAAAAGATATTAAATAAAACAGTATAGTTTAATATAATAATGATTTAGATTCTAATAAAAATGAGATATAATCTTATGCATTATTGCAATCATTTCAAAAATCTGTTGATGTTTATATTTTTTCTTAATATCGATTTTATACAAATAAATTTTATTTCATGGTAATTTTCATTATTTAATTAAATGAAATACGTTAAAATTGAAATACGCCTCTTCTCATTCTGTAAATAATCACTCAAATTTCATCATTCTATACGTGTTTAAACGCAAATTTTTTTATCCGCAAAAATAAACTCTTTATCAAAATGATTCACAAGCATTCTGCTTCAAATTTCAAACAACAGGTATCGTTTAAAAAATACATAAACAATTCGAAACGCATTTGGAATATTTTTTTAATATTTTCTGCTACTCTTCCACATTTATTCTGTTTCAACTTGATAATTTGAATTTTATTTTGTGTTAATCCTTAATTTACAGCGTGGACAAATGAATCGTACTTTTTTATCTTATTTCAGAAACAGAGAAAAAAGATAATAATTTATAATAAAAATAAATGAATTTTTATATTAAACAGTCCATTGATAATAATTGTTCACAAGCACACATATATACACACACATTTCTTCGTATATTCTGAATCTCACTAAAAGTCATTAATCGAAATATTTCGAATAAATGGAGTATAAAGTTGTTTGCATAGATTAAGTACTATTTAAAATTTATTTAACAGCATGCCGCCTTTGCCAAATGATGTTGGAATTTAAAATTTGCAGGCAGTAATTTATGTTTAAAAAATACTGCGTTATAAAGGAATTTCATCTTAATTAGAATTTTGAACTTGTAATGGCGTACCTAATTAGGAATTTAAGTACTACACAAATTACTGTAATAATTCAGAAATTGTTTAAACATTTTAAACGCATATTTATCGATGAATTTCATTTTAAAAGATAGTAAAAAATGTCAATATACTGTTTAAAGTTCAACACAAAAATAAGGACAGTTTTTTAAATTATTTCAAAGTGAAATATTTGAAATAGGATATTATATTTTTAAAAAATATAATATATATGTATGTTAAAATTACCTTAACAAATTTTTCTCATTATTTTAAGGATTACATATTCTAGCTACAATTTTTCCTACCATACCAGATAAAAGACATATATCAAATAATAAAATTAATTTTTCCATCACGTACTAACCCCCGATAAAAACCGTCATGGGATACATCATACATGAAATACTTCTCGCAAATAAATCTTGATTTTGCATCATTTTTTCATCAACAAAATGCGGTGTTCTTTCAGACTCCCTGATTTACGCTCGACCTTGACCATAGAGAATTCTAAATATGAGTATATTAAAACTGAAAACTGAATATCATATTTGATGTCATAAGGTTATAAATTCTATATATTCACCTGCTTTCTAACATCTAAAGTTAATTTCTTGCTTTGAAATAACAAGAAATATATTTTGAGACGAATGAAATAAAAAAACATTGCTAAAAATTCTGGAGAAATACCGTATGTTTCCCGAAATCTCTACGCGATAATATCATGCCAATTTATTTAATATTTTAAAAGACAATAGTATTGCAAGACAATTTATTATTGCAACATTATTTATATAATTTTAAATATATTATATTTCATATAAGAACATAGCAGTTGTATAAATATTAATAAATACAACGTAAAATTATTTATTTTTTAAAAATTATTTTAATAGATTGTCTTAAAAATGTTGTTATTATCAATTAATTATCCCAAAAGTTTATAAAACTGAATTCAATAATTTTAAATGGAATCTGGTGTAATTAAATAACATGACATGAACATGTATTAAATAACAAGAATTAAATAACATGTAATATAACATGAAATTAATACATGTGATACTGGACAATCGTCATTGTAAGAAGCAAATGTAGAACTGATTTTCCATTTACGATAATTGGATTCTATATATTATGCATAATTTATATTTTGACTGCCGGAAATAATTACAAAGACAGTATTTTCTACTTATTGTAAATCGAAATCTTTTCAGTATTTATTTAAATGGATTTTCCATTAATAATAATCGGATTCTGAAAAATGAAAATGTATTTTTTAGCATGTATATGAAAACGCATTTTCGATAAAAAATGGAAAAAACAATATTTTTAACAAATCGTAACAAATCCGAATATAGTGCAAAATTTGCCCAATGTTTTAGGTAACCTAAAAATCCAAATATATTTTATTTTATATTTTATTAAAAATTATAACTTTCTACATTTTTTTTTCAAACGACATTTGGCTAGGCGAGTTGGCAATAAATCAGTGATAATTTGTCTTTCGACACGCCCGACGATCATTTCAATAAAATAATCGTCTCGGCCCTTTGAACCTACATTGAAATGTGCCTTTGTTCCTATCGTGAATAGAGAATGCCGTGCTTCATAATATTTTATTAGCATGCTGTTATTTTGAGTCCCGATCGGTCGTGCGACAGCGCGAAACTTCGTTTGCGCGGATAGAAGAAAATTAATGTCGGTCGCAATTTATGAGCCACCTAACATTCGATGCTTATACATTTACGCGCGTTCGGTAGACTCACACACGCGTTTCCACCGAATATCGTCATGCAAACGGTGCGACTTCGAATAATAGCGGGGAGGTATCCCCTTATCCTATTGCACATAGTTACACCTCGTGCTTTACCGCATAATTTGAGCTTGGTGTTTCGTTGTGATGGTATTTTGTTAAAAAATTGTTTCTGACAATTTTAAATTTTTATTATAAGAAATTCGTGGCGATAGACCTTCAATAAGGCTAATAAAAATCTAGACATGTGATTTATTTGGTAAATTACGAATAGCAAAATTTGTGTATGTAAAGTACACGAATAAATTTTAATCGCATTTTATGCTATGGCCATAAAATACCCTTTTATTTATTTACTGTTTTAAAATGCAATCACAAGACCAATAACATTTCTATTTATAGCGTGACGAACTCATATTTATTATTGAATAATGCAATATATATTTAGTGAAACACTAAAAGAAATCATTAATCTGTATTATAATTCGTTATTATATAATATTTAAATATAATAATTGATTAGAATTTGACTAAAATATTATCTATTAAAAGTAATTTAAATAAAATTTCAAATATATTTGTTTGCGTAAGCTAATAATTTGGTGGTTGAAGCATAAATAAGTATAAATATAAATACAAAAAGCTCACTCCTAAAAATTATTTTAATGCTTTGAGTTTTCTTTTGAATTTTTCCACAAACTTTTCAGTTAATTTATTCATAGAGAACATAGCAAAACAATACAGAAGTTGTTTCATGAAATAAAAGCTACGTTTACGGATTACAATTTTAAGCACAAGAATTACTTGAATAGGATTTCCAGATGAAGTTATTATTCTTTCTTTATATTCTTTATACAATAAAATATATATATATATATAACTTTTATAAAAAGTTATTAAATCCTAGAGCTTTTTCTTAGTAGTTAATCCTGTTGATTATATTTATAGCTTCATGACAGCAATGAGTTTTTTATTTATTAAAATACATAATATACAAAATCTAACATTGCTAATACTCTTTGATTGAAAAATATTAAAAGCAGATTAAAGTGATATAAGTAATAAGAGGATGACATTGAATAATTAAATTATCCGACTATATATATTTAGTTAGAGTAAAACGCTTCTCGCGACTCTAGTGTATGAAATAAAAATAAAATAGACCATTGCAAGAATAAAATTTCTTACAAATACATTTTGATCTAATTACCTTTCACATTATAATGAAAATGTTTTTTCTACTAATGTCCCGGATATTTCAAATTCAAGATTTCAACACATTTTTATAAAGTTTTCTACAGGTTTTATTCAATATTAGTTTTCTTATATGTTTTTCGTGAGTGAACATTATTAAATATAAATATACTCATAATTTATAGCATAAAAAATAGAAACAGTAAAAGAAATTACATGAAAACAATAGTTTTAGAGTAACAATCTTATAACCTCAAAATGAAAACAGCAATTAATAAAGAGGATCAAAAATAATCTCTCAAAGTTTTTTTTAAATATTTTTATTCCATTTATATCTTATAATTTTTGCTATTTTTATTCCAGATTTTAACAGATTTAATAATTAATATACTATAGGAGTGGTAACTATTTTTAACCCACCAGCTATTGAAACTGTCATGCAAGATTTTTTATTTTTATCCTCACTTTCGTGATCAATGACTACAGGAACTTCTGGTAACTGTGACTGATTATAGCAAATTTCTAAAATTATATTCATTATATATACAGAACAACTGCATTATTATAATGAATTTCAAAGTTTAAGATAAGTTGTTGTACATTCAAAATCGAAGTAATCCAAATTCCTTCAATAAAATTTTCTCGATCATTACAAATAGTCAAATGGCAATACACTGAGAAAACGGAATTATACACATTACTATCTTTACTAGTACAGCGTGGATATACTTTCAAGAAATAAAGAATTACTATCTGAGATAGTAAAATATGAATGCTTTCCTGTTTCAATCTTCCAGTATATGAATTCATTTTATTATCCAAAATAGTACTTGTTCATGTTGTTTAAAGTATATCCTCGGTGTACTAGCTAAAATAATAATTTATATAATTTATTTTTCTCCGTGTACAAATTTAATCATTCTTTATACAAATATCATGAGTATAATATTAGTTTATAGCAAACATAAGATGGGATATATATAACTTCAGATGTCATTAAAATATATGTGAACTAACAATTTCCGAGTCGAATGAATTATAAAGATTGAATACCATCACCAACATTGCATTTATTATGACCACTAAAGCATTGGATTCCTGTAATAAATAAGTTTTAGTTCTTGATGGAATAACAAAAGCTATCTTTGAAACATCGAACTTGATAGATTTTTTACCAAACAGAAAATATATGAGTGTATAAAAATTTATTGACAGTTCAAATAAAATGAACGTTACAGCTTTTTAAATAATTAGAATTGTCTATTACAATAATTTACACATGTTATATAAATTATAAAGAAATTAAAAGAAGTAAACTTCTATGAAACACTCGGAGTTAGCTAGTTAAATTATTTTAATTAAATCAATGTTGTAAATAATTAACTTATCACCTGAATAAGCTCATGAATAATAATTGACACTAAATTTAATAGCATGAATAAGCGCTTTTTAATAAAGCAAATAACCATTGCAAAAACAAATTTCCTATAGTTAATAATTATTATTTTTACATCCTACAAAGCAAAATCTGGGTTCGGAAATTCTGACAATAGTGTTAGCTTATAGACCAATATTAATTATTTTTCAATTGGCTAATGCAATTTGTTGGCGAACTGTCAACTATCGGAATATAATTTTATATGGATTAGATTAATTTATTTTGATAAACCACCATTAGTACATCCTTTTTTATTTGTAAAAGAACAACAAAATTTCAAATAAAACAGATAATTTGATAAACACATACAATATATCTAATTAACTCTAATTACGTATATTATTAATCTCAATCGTCGGCAAACTCGCAAAAATATATATGAATAGCAAACCATTTACAGCCATACTAAATCTTAATTGTAAAAGTATTACCAACCAGATACAATAATAAATTGCTGTTCAATTATTGATCTTTTTCTTGCATTTTACTCACATTTGTTACAATATGTTTCAGTATTTCACAATTAACATATTTATTAAGTAGATTTTGAAGGAAAATCTGATTACTTGCATTAAACTCTTTTAATATTCTTCTATGATGTAGTTTTAATGCAGCTTTTACATATTTTGACATCAATTTATTGAACGGTCCAAACCCAGTTAAGCGGAGGCTAAAACTGTTAAATTCTATACGTGGTTGAACTACTAAATTACATGGGTTTTTGGAATAATCTAAAATATAATGCAAATATATTTTTAAATCATGAATGGTCATATCAAATATTCCATTAGCTTTATATAACGAGAGCTGAACCTAAAATGGAATAGCATCGTTTTAATATATAAGACAGAAATAATCAGAATTTGAAAATTAAAATGTAAATGATAATCCCTGCAGTACGTACATCAAAATTATACTTTAAATTTGCTACGTCCAAACCATATGAAGTCAATATCATGTAATACTTATTAATCGCATCATTATAAATATCGTAGTCACGAAGTTTATATAATTTGGTTAAATTTCTGTAAAAATGAATTATATAATAATTTTAATTTCTTTGCTAATATCGTTGTTTATAATAATTTTCGTTTTATTAAATTTACCCTAACAGTCCATTTTTTGCGTACAAATGATATCTGGAACCTTTTATTTCATTTATGTCAGGAATGCTAATATAACCATTACTTGTACCTTGCAGATAGAGTAAGACCATTTGTAATAATCTATCCAACATTTGTCTATCGATACTACTGTTTCGAATCTATGTATAATAAAATTTTCATTTCTAGTAAAATTACAAACAATAATACGAAATTAAAACTTATTTCAGTAGTATAATATTTTTATGGTAAGATTTTATACGTTATCTTGTTGGTGTGCTAAACGTTGATCTTGTAGGAGCGAAGAATATAATTCCAATACATTTACATTAGAAAAATGGTCTTTAAAAGAATCCGTATCTAAGACATCTTCAAATTTTATTTTGTCATATAAAGCTGGATTCATATGATACTCGAGAATTGGCCGCAAAATTTCAAATGAAATATTTAAGCTGTTACCACTGAAATAATATTATCGAGCATATATTTTTAATTCATAAATAAATATTTTTTATAATCTTTTCAGAAAAAACGAAATTACCTTTTTTCCTTTTCTTTTACTACTTCAAACATGTGGTATTCACTAAAATTCTATAAAAATTGTATATATCACACGTACGTTTGTGAAATATTTTTAAAATCATATATGTAAATTTAAAATTACTTAAAGTTTTTCTTTTCTATATAGTTCTACGTTACCTTCTTTTTATGGAAAAATTCGGCAGTGACAGTATGATTAATTGTAGGTGGAATATAATATCTTTGATTTAAAGGATTGTAATCATCTAAATATCCTGCAAATTTAGTTGCATTCAGAATCAAACGTTTCTCGAGAAAATGTATATTAAAAATTACCTTTAAAAATAAATGTGACAAATTCTTTGATATGAGTGTTTCTTGTGTCCATTTTATCGATATCAAATTGTAATTCAGTTATATAAAATGATTGATTATCATTTGTAATAACTTTCATATCTGGTATTGTATTATCTGTTGAAATAATAAATTTAATTTTTGAATATATTTTATTACAGGAATAATAAATTTGTGTCTTACTTGCACTTAAAGTTGCCTTAAAAGTAGATATAAATAATATTAAGAATAACTTCATTTTGACTGGGAGAATTTGCTGAAAAATCCGAAATATATTAACTACATATATTATATAAATTCATTAACTTTTCTATAATATATAAATATTTCGTGAATTTCATATACCTTCATTTTGTAATGTGTTGCAAAGGTCTTCAAATTTAACAATCCCTTAATT
>JABFPK010001654.1:0-11375 GCA_022817445.1 Habroteleia sp. ZL-2020
CAATCTTATTGAACTGAATTTTATTTAATCGTGTTTTTGTCCAGGATAATTACCTATTCGGTCTTATTATTTCTCATTACTTAATAAGAACGTTTAGTAACGAATCGTAATGTTTCCAATTATTTCAAGTATTCTTGAATCGGCATAAGAATGAATGGGAACTTACCAGACATATATAGAGATATACAATTTGTTCTAAAAAATTCTTATTAAGGTGATATGTCAGTTCTAATGTCACGGAGTTAGGGTATTTTTAATTATCTCTTCCGCAATAATAAATTAATGTTTCTAATCCATTTTAGCCGATTTTTTAAAAATTTTATAAATATATAAATCGATTGATTCTTCACCTTAAGTGATAAGAAATAATAAGATTGGATATATCTTGGACAAAAATATGATTAAATACAATTCAGTTCAAGAATAAGTTTTATATATGTAAAAAAATGAAAAGCTTTCGGTTATAAAGTGCAATTATCAATAAATTTGAATATTCCGGTAACCTAGACATTGTTGTACCTATATGCGTCATATATCCGCAAGACGAATACCGGAAGTGGATACCTCAAACTCACGAGTACAGAATCAGCTGCTTCTTTGGCTGGCAAGCATACAAATATCTGTCATTCAAAACTTACTGCGTGTCGAACTTTAATCGTGACCAAATAGTTCATCAGACGAAACTTGCGTCAGTCTTTTTTGTTATTATAACATCTTTGGTATGTAGTCGATTAAAATATCACTCTCATTAAAATACCGAACACCTTTTTTAAATTTTTAAACGATTTTTTGTTTTTGTTCATTTTACACGCGCCCGCCGTTGTGCCAAACGATAAGCCAGCATGGTTTCAATAGCACTTCTGTTTTTCGGCTTTTGATTGGTTTCAATCGACCATTGAATCTATTTTCACCACTCGAGTGTTAAATAAAGTTTTAGGAAGCGTAATTTGGAAGTAGCACGCATAACTACGAATTATTTACAAAAAAATATGATAATAAAAAGTCCGCCGACGCGTCACGTGTAAAATTGGAAATACTATCAACAAGCGTAGAAAAATTGGCAAAAGGTACTACTTGGCAGTCGGATTCTTAATCGAGTTTGTCAACATATCGCAATTGTTCTCTCGAGTAAACGTGACAAAAATATTACGCCTTTCAAGTATTATTAGCAGCAACTAATTGCGCTCTATCATAATCCATCATTAGTCTATATCGCGAAACGATTCCGAGTTGACGTTTTAAAGGGACTGGTTCGTTTCGTCTTTTGGTTAGGGTCAAAGCTGAAAATTGTTTGCGCATTGTTCGGAAAAACGACGGTACTGTGGAGATTTAACAAATATTTAACAAATGTTTTTTATTTCAGTTTCCTGTCGAGCTCATCCTCACATACATGGAGTTTCAGCTGGATAGCGCAGAATACTGTCAAGCTCAACACAAATAGAGAAACACGTCCGCTCGTTCTAAATCTGTTCAAATATACGTCAAAGTAAGGAGCGAAGTGGAAAAGATTCTCTTACAGAGAACATAACAAATATATATACTATCTGCGATCATCATACACCACGAATCATCAGCTAGTCAACACGTAAATATATAATAGAAGAATTTATTAGATACAATTAATTGTTCTTTTTTCACATAATCGACAAACATTGGCATTGTAATTACCGAGCGCACCTTTTGGAGCACCCAGTGCCAAATAGGTAATTAAATTAATTCACAATTTGTTTGATTTATATTTCTATACATAATTCTATGCTTATCAAATACTTATGTGTTAAAAAAACATTCCAAAAAAGCTTAATTATTTAATTGAGGGAAAATTTGATTTAATGTATTGTACCTTGTATTATTATTTTATTGAATAATTGGGTTGCAATAATTATTTTCACGTGTAATTGGTGTTATGATAAGGTTATGAAGATAGCAAAAGATTAAATAATCGTGTTTTAATTGTGGATAGAATTTTAGTTTGTGAATTATTTGATTTTTTTTTTGTAAATATTCAATTTGGTTTTGAGTTATTGATGCAATGTCGGTAATATAAACGTTGTTTTGTTACAGATAATCTTCCGATTAGTCAAAAATTCTGAGTGGAATCAAGCGCATATCAACAACGCCTAATGTAACGTAGTTCTCGTCCTTGAAGCAACATTCGCGTTTCCAAAAACCCTTTAAGGTTTTACATGTAAACCCGTCGTTCTGTCCTCTGCATAAAAATAATTAATCTTCAAAATAGAGTTAAATGATATAATAATTAGTAAGACTGACTAATTTCTATGGGCTAAGTTCAAGAATTAAACTTTGTTGCTCGAGACTGTGTGATTGGCTCAAATCAACTGACGTGTAGGTTAATCTAACAAGAGAAGTTATTCATTTTTTATTTTTATTATTTTGTTTCAAAAGTTTCCCTTGGATCGGGTTTCAATTTCAATTAATCTCACAAAATCGAGGAAACTAATTTCATCATCTGTTGCGGTTAAAAAGGAAATGAGCAACATGAGGGTGAAAGATATTAGACCAGCCCCAGCCCAAATCGAATATAAAAATATGAAGTTCCTCATTACCGATCGACCAAACGATCAAACTATTTCTAATTTTATTCAAGTGAGTACATGTCTTTTGGTGTAAATATTTGATTTTTTAAAATTGCAAAGTATTATTTTTTTTAAATTAACGAATCATAATTTAACGATAAGATTGTTAAACATTAATTAAATGGATTACATATTGCTAAATCTATATAAATCTATACACATTAGAAGTGAATTAATGATATTTTTCATTTTGATCTCTCTTATTTTAATACATAGTTTTTATTTATAAAGTGTATCATTTTTTCACGATTAAAGGGAACACATTTTGTATTATTTCTAATTTACAAATAATTATTTTTCCAATAATGAGTTGCGATGTATTATGAAGTAAATCGCTTAATAAATAGTATATACACATATTTTTTAAACAAAGATTAGTTTATATATATTATTAAAAATATCAATTAAATCTTTTATTAGTGTATAGATTTTAAATTATTGAATGAATTGTGTGATAAATACCTAATTAGATATTTTAGTGAATATTGTGAAATAGTATGCTTTGAAAATATACCAATTTAATAATAAGTTTTTTATAAATTGTAATTTATATTTAAATAGATAGAATTATTGTTTGTGTTGCGTAACGATATTAAATAATTATTCTTAAAATTATTAAAGTTTAATATTATAAAAACTTACATGACTAAAATATCATTATATAAAATATTGCAGTAAATAAATAATGTAACAAAGAGTAATTTTTTTCATTTTAATATTTTATACAATGCGGCAATGAATTAAATACTAATTAAAGATTGAACGTTTTTAGATAATAAATTGAATAACTATTTTTATTCAACTTGTGATGTTTTACGTAATTATGAACGTATTTGCATACATTTTTTTAAATACATTTCAAGATGCCATTGCCTATGAGTCAATTATGAGTTAAGAAGTGAAATAAATAATTATATTGTAATTTTTAATTAGACTGGTTCCATATACTTGAAAAATTATACGTTATCAACAAAACTACTGAATTGACTAATAAAATATTTAAAAAATAAAATAGAAATATCTAGTATTTAATATTTATTTAACATTATGTTGAATATTGATAAAAATATTTATTAAAAACATTGCATTCTATTAGCAATATGTTGCAATATTCTTAAAGTTAAATTTAAGCCAATTTATATTTTGTTTTCACAAAGTTATATAATTTGAAAAATAAATCGATGAACTATAAAAATACAAATTATATTATTATTTTTGGACTTTTATTTTATATTTTATATATTGAAAATATTTCATATCGTTTAATAAAAAATAAAACAATTTTCAAGCATGAGCAAAGTAAACATTTTCATTATTTTTTAATACACACATTTTAGCTTTAATAGTTTATATATTATACATCTGTATGTACTTTCTTTACATTATAATTAGTGATAATCAAAAATCATTTATATTATCTATTAATATTAAGAATTAATATTGTTGTTATCATTTTGATATCTTAAATGATTATCTCATGTCATTAATTGGATAATCACAAAAATAGTATTTGAATGTACAAAATAAATTAATATAAATATCATGTTAACAGAATTTAGATAAAAACTAATTTTAAGAATAGTATTTTATATTCATGGGAATCATAAATAAAGATTATCTATTAATAAATATCAACTATTAACAGGAACTGAAAAAGCACAATGTGAAAGAAGTAGTTCGAGTTTGTGAGCCAACATATAAAATCGAGGAACTTAAAGAAGAAGGAATCACTGTTATAGACTTGGTTTATGAGGACGGCACTTTTCCTCCCAACGAGGTATTTCTTTTATTCTAAATAGTATTTTTAATTATAAAAAATTTTTTACCGAATTTTTTATTTTAAACTTTATATGTATAATTTATAATAAAATGTATTTGTTACTAAAATAAGGCGAAACACATTGATTTAAATATTTATATAATAGGTTGTTGAAGAATGGTTTGAGTTGCTGCGGAATCGGTTCCGAGAGACACCGGATGGTTGTGTCGCGGTGCACTGCGTTGCTGGTCTAGGCAGAGCACCAGTACTCGTTGCTCTTGCTTTAATTGAATTAGGCCTCAAGTACGAAGATGCCGTCACACTGATTAGAGAGTGAGTTCCGTTAAAAAATGTAACTCGTGTATCAATAAATACGTCAATTATGAACTGAAATGAATTTTATAATATAAAGTATAATTATTATGTTGTCTATTTATACTCCATTGTGTTATAAATACATTATGAAATGTGTTATTATTAATTAGTTTCATTACTGTAATATTATACGCTATTCAATTATACAGTGCATTTTATAATTCTATTGATCTAATAATTAAAAAGTAATTATAATAAATAAAATTAATTGTAGTTGCTTGCAATAATTTGAATATTGAAATATTTATTTATTTAAAATTGATGCTTATTATGTATCTTTCAGAAAAAGACGAGGAGCAATAAATGCAAAGCAGCTTGCTTATCTGGAAAAGTATCGTCCCAAGTCTCGACTAAAATTTAAGAATGGACAGAAAAATTCCTGCTGCGTCCAATAAAATGATTAATTGTGAAAATAAATACGATCATTGTACTAATTGGTATACATAATTGTATAAGGTTAACAAATTTGACAAAAAGTGACAGCTTCACGCACGACTTTTTCTCGAAGTAGGCTTGTCAATGAAAATGCAACTAGGGCTGCCACTTATCATATCGACTGTAATCAACTAAATAAAATTCCAATGTATTATAGACGAATGTCTTCAGCTAATTTCGAGCAGGCAAAGCGACAGTAATATGTATATTTTTGTTTTTTTAATTTCATCGATATATGCATAATGTTGTAAATAATATTTAACTGTCGCTGATGAAAAATTACAATTGTTAATTTTATATTTATACTAAATTTAATCGAAACACATATTTTATGTTGTATTTATACGTTTATTTACTTCTCGGGATTTTTATCAAACATCTCAGTGCGATTGATTAATATTTTATGAAGATTTTTTTATTCTGATTTGTTCGTGCAATCAACTTTGTCAGTAATAATTGTACATATATTTATATATATCACACAATGAAAACATTATTTGTAATAAAAATAATGATCATTATTATTCTTATTTTATTTACGCATTTTTACCTTTATTGTCATTTATATTCCTTTGTTTATTGAGTAATCATTTTTATTCTGTTTTTAATTATTGTAATTGATTAAAACTTCAAACATTTGCGCATTTTATTAAATCATAACAATAAACAATGTGTTGAAGGTTGCATTTTCAGTGGCACACAACGCTGTGAAAAAGTAAAATAATTCACAACAGATCTATATATTAAATATATATCATTTAAATAATGCAGATCATATTGGTAATTTCGTATGAATTTAACGCGTTATAATTTGTTCGATATCAAAATACACGCCGATAATATTTTCGACTACTCTTTCATAATGAATAATGCGTGAATACAAAAACGCAATTGCCAGTGACAACTGCTCGCCACACTCAAATGTGTTCAACAAATAGTACATATTATCCGAATCCGAAATAGTACAATATCCAAAAGCCCGAATACATATGAAATATACAATACACATGAAATTACATTACAACTTCTCGCTCATCTGTCGATCCGAAATGAATTTACCTTTCGCTCTTGCGATCGTCTGCGACTATTTTTTTATCAATTTACAAACGCCAATTTTTGAAACATAGGAGTTTGTATACAATGTTTACACGATGAATAGTTGAAAAAAATTTCTTATTATTTCAGCGAAATTATTTACCGTAATAAATATTTGGTCAAAATAAATTGTTAAAATAAATATTTTAATATAGTTTTAATTAATCTTTATCTTCAATCCATACTTTAGGCTGTTCTATATTTACTTCTGTTAACATAACGTTTTGAAGATTATAAGAATAAATAAGCATAAATTGTAATAGGATCAAAATTAAAAATTTGGTAATAACTATAATGAATTATAATATTAAGTAAAGCAATTTTAGTGCAATTTAAACATACAAAAATTAAATATGATACAGATATTGGGTAAATTGGAAATGATGAAAATGTGATCGATTCTTCGAATATTTATATTTAATAAGAAGTACATTCATCAAGATCGCAGATGCAAAGTGAAAATTCAATTGGACACTTGCTCGTTTTTTTGTACACATTTAAACTAAACAACTAAACCATACAAATCAAACAAAATAAAAAATCTGCAATATTTTTTATCAGAGGATGGGACGAGGGACATTAATAAAATATGATATTTCGCTTGAGTCCACGGATTCAATTATGAGTATAATCTTGTAGCTTAACATATGTTAGTTTGATTAACTTTACGATTGCATACAACGTAAATGTATTTTGTAATTACATTGTTTTGCTTCGATGCAAACTGGACAGTGATTACAAGTCTCATTGGATTATATATGTATATATATTCCCAACTTTTTTCAGAAGAGTTTCCACTTTTATACATATACGCACGTTTATTATTGCTTCCTCGATTCGCGATCTGTCCGCGATTATTGTAAAACGTATATATTTTTTGATAAGCAACTTTTCTTGGCATATTGTATCTGTTTAGACACATTTTAATGGTATAATATATGTATATACATATGCAGATTTATCAAATCAATTTCTTTCAATGATTTGGTCTCCTGGAACTGAGAATCTATAAGAATTGACTCATCATTTTAGAAAATACTAAAAAAAGTGTGTATAATAGCCAAGCGGAAGAGTTATCGTGTTTAGATCGCGAATGGTAACGCCTTAATCGCTGTAATTGTGTAACGCAATCAGAACTATAATGCTGGTCTGTGATATAATTTGTTTTAGTTGTGCTAAAAGAAAGAAATTTGTTTCTGTCTTGTTACTTTCTCTTCGCCATATCTTATTTTACAAATTTAAGCATCTACGAAAATTCGATGTCAATTTAATAATAAATGAAAAACTAAAACCGTATTTAACAATGTATGTATCAAATATTTCCACTGCAAACATTTAGATAGATTACCCTATTAAATATTTTTAGTTATAACAGGTTTATGAAAATTCTTTTTATTTTAAACTCATAATTTAAAACTCATAAAAATCAATTATGATACATTTATAGTATTTAAAAGTTGTTTCAATTTTTTTTGTTTTTTTTTAATTATATTTAAAATTTTTCATTTGAAATACAAATTCTATGATTTTTTGTAGCTAATATAGCTGAGAAAAACCACATAGCAGTAGCTACACAGTACACAGCATCACATAGCAGTGCTTGGTTGTTCGGCAGTGCGCTCTATTGGATCTTGACAATGTTACGCTTTTAAAAATGTAACTTTTTTGAATTTTCGAACGACTAGATTTGGAACTGCTGGCAGCTACTGCTGATCGATTTTCTCCGCGTTTAAAGAATGGACACAAGTAATCTTTACATATAAAACACTAATTAAATATGATAACAAGTTATTAGATTTCTGTGCAAAACATGTATGTGAAATTTGTGGAAAATATGGGAAACGAAATTAGTATCTTAATTATGATAGAGAGCCAAAGGTTTGCTGTACATCATTCTTTGAATCTAATATAAATACAGAATAAATTTATGTTCATTTACTTCTCGTATTAAATTTAATATTTCTCTGCAATAGTACCACTTAATTGAAGTAAAATGAAAGAATGGAATAATCATAATCATAAAATATATGCATGTTTATCAATACAACTTTTATATTATTTCTTCAAGTAATATAATAATGTGGTCAGATAGAAAGTAAAGTATTGAATATTTAAAAACATGCAATTTTTCCCCTAGGGTAATTATTGAATTAAGTTATTTAATCATAATTTTGTTCATAAAGAGTCATATTTGGTTATTTTATTTCTATATATAAAAAAATTCTATATACAACAATTTCTCTAATAACAAAGTTAAAGAATAAAAATAGTACATATAATTTTATGTAATTTGATATTATAATTATTATAATTTATAGTTTCAATGACACCCTCTCCGTATGAACAATTTGGTTTACACAAAAAAAGCCATTTTGTAATCAGAATTAAAAAATGCCAAACTTTATTATGAATACATTACATTAACTACACAATCATCATTATTATTATTATTGTAGAAATGTATTTTTATTACATTTAACTTAATTTGCCTTCATACAACTTAAATTTTATAAATATATTTAACTTTTTTGTAATGCAATTATTTTTAAAAGTTAATATTATTAAATTACATAAACATGTAATCATAACCAGGAGGAGGTAAGTGATCATCATCTGGATTACGTCTTAACGGTGGAATGCCTGTTCGGGGTGGTCCGAACGGATCAAATCTAGCACCTGCTGGCACAGAGCCGCTGAAAGAGAATAATAAAAATTAAATTAATATTTTTGAACTTTTATAACGTTTTCTTTAATTATTATGGAGTAGGAAAGATCAATTTTAATTTGTGTGAATTGTTGATAATATAAATAATCTGTACTTTTCATTCTTAGATTCAAATCTTAGATTATTACATTTGTAAAATTTGAAATTTTATAAAATGTTGCTAGATTCTTAAAATATATTATAAGAATAATATATAATGTAAGTACATACGGTGGTATGCGCCCAGGTACTCCTACGAAAGAGCTATCTGGAGGAATGTTACGTCTTTCCCCAAACGGATCAAAAAGCATTCCTCCTCCTCCTATTCTACCTAAAGGATTTAAGTCATCGTAACCTACTCCAGGTCTAAGTGGAGTAGGAAAACTAAAAAACCAATTACACCGATTATAATAACCTATTGCATAAAACAATGTATGGTTTTTATCATTAATCTCTAGAATTGTCAATATTTATCTTATTTAAATACACCATACATTGTTTGTTTATTAAGCAACACTTTCATTATATGTATAATATAAATATTATTAATGTTTTATCATTAATTAATTAAGTAATTAATTATGTAATAAAAGATCATGGTTATTTTTTCTATTGCATTAATAGATTTCTTCGATTATAGGCTATTAAACTATCACCTTGAAAGGGTTTCACGCGACATCTTGCGGATTAGTTATATTATTCAGCGATTGCTTTATAATTAAATGTAAAAATATTAAAGCAAACATATCTATCATGTAATTTTCACTCAGTAAACTTTACATACAAAGAGTGTTTTGAAAGTGTAGAAGTTAATATGCGACAATCATGTAGAATATGTAAAAACAATTATGTAATCTGAAGGTTTCACTAAAATAATAGGCACAGTTTTAAGAGAAATTCGCAGTATAATAAGTGCCAAATATAAAACAAATTTCTCTACTTTAGTTATAGAATGTATTTCTGTAATTTTACATTTGAAATTAAAACTTGTTTTTTACAATATAAACTGAAAAATTTGAAAATGTGTTGTTTTAAAATATATATTTATAAATATAAGTATAATTAAATTGTTTGGTAATATTAATTATTATCGTGTAATATATGATAGGAATGATGGAAGTATATTAGATTTAATTTAATACTGCCTTTCGTTTGGCATACTTGCGAATTACAATTTACTAAGCAAAAAGTGTGAGTAAATCATCTTCTCTTAATTTAATTATTTATTTTTTTATAAATATATAAAATAATTTTTTTATAAATATATAAAATAATTTTTTTATAAATTATAATAAAATCAATAAGTGTATACTATTTAACTTTTGAGATATCCTCTGAGGGCGCCACATTAGATAGTTTAATAGCCTATATTATTTATGTTTAAAATATTTTTCATTTATTTGTTTAAACCTATATATGATCTTCAATCCTAATAGCATTAAATAGAAATTTGTGTCATATAGCGTTTTTACTTGGCAAGTTCTGTCGTATTCTACTGTTCAGAACCATGTAGAACTTTACCGGTACAGTTCCAGAACTGAACTGAAAGGATGTGTCTATTCGCACCCTAAAACGGGAAACGGGAAACCGGATACAGGAAAAACGGGAAAAGCTAGAGCACACAGTGTTACCACTGTCATGGCATATCGAATTAAATATAGGAAAAATGGGAAAATACGAAAATATTCATGTTAGGATAGGTTTATATCTTTATAAAACTAACAAAACTAATAAATAAATAATTAAAATACAGAAATTGTTTTATGTTCAAATGTGAAAACATTTAAGAAATGCATTTTCTTTAATTACTTAATATAATTAAAATATAAATAAAATTCAAACATTATATTAATATTGAGTTGAAATGTGAAACATGTATGTCAAATTCCCGTTTTTCCCGCATTTTGATATATCATGACAGTGGCAACGTTGTGCTTTGGTTTTTCCCGTTTTCCGTTTTAGGGTGCGAATATACACTTCAGAACAGAAAAGAGGTAACATAACCTAATATTCTATTTTTATTAGACAACAACAATAATAATATAGCCTAAAATTATTTTTGCAAAAGTTACTTAGAGACCTTTGAATTCTTTATTATTACTTATCAATTATTTTGAAGGTTTCAATTAAGCTATAACTTTTTTTTTACTTTTACTACAAATATTTAATAACCAATAGAGATATCTTTTTTCAAGTTTTCTGGTTAGATAGCACTACGGAGAGAAGTCATGAATATAGATATCAGCAAAGAACCCATATGAAGATATATTTAATATCAGTTATGAGGCTGTCTTTTATACACTTCTTCGAGCCCACGATACGGACTCCTATTTCGTATGACGTCTTCTTCTTGAAAAAAAAATAATATTATATTATTTGTTTATAAAATTATTGATTGGTATTATTTAAA
>JABFPK010001655.1:0-11372 GCA_022817445.1 Habroteleia sp. ZL-2020
TTTCAAGAATGGCCACAAGTTGAAGCTAGTCGACCGTATTGCAAATATGCTGCTAGACCACCTTCCCTGGAATTAGTTCCAATGCATGTCGAAAAAGCAGTTAGATTAGCAACTTATGGCAGACCAGGTTCCTGTTTATAGCAAAACTATGAACCATATATATTTCCTAGAAATACACTAATTTTTCCCTTTTACAAATGTTTCTTTAAACTACAATTCAAGGTGCTTCGTACTTGGATTTAACATCAACACTATTGAAACGAAATATTGAAGAAAATAAAATTATTGAACAACCGCTGTGCGAGGAACCGCCATTAATTTTCCCTCCATTAAATTTGGTTGAGAAAGCTGCGGATTTGTTAATCAAAGCTAAAAATCCTCTGGTTATCATTGGCAAAGGTAATAACTAAAATTAATACAGAATAAATCATCTCTTTTAACTGAAACAAGTTCTAAATAATATTTGTTAAAAGAAAGTTTTTTTTATCCGTTATTTATATTTGTTTTATAATTTGTGTAAGAGAAAAAAATTGTTTATTGCAGGAGCTGCATATGCTAGATCAGAAGAAAAAATACAAGAACTGATTAATTTCTGTGATTTTCCATTCCTTCCTACTCCTATGGGAAAAGGAGTTGTTCCTGACACGGATGACCGATGTGTTTCAAGTGCTCGCACAGTAGCTCTGCAAAAAAGTGATGTCATTCTTCTATTAGGAGCCAGGTTAAACTGGATTTTACACTTTGGACGTCCACCCAGATTTGATAGTAACGTTAAAGTGATTCAAGTTAGTGAATGAAAAATTTATATTTTCTTCAACGCTGTCTAAACTCATATTTATATAGTATCATGTCCATAAATAACATAAAACAGTTCAGAATATAGATGAACATTTAAAACACATATTATAGGATTTATAATACTAATAAATTTCCCTAAGATCATTATTCGAAGAAAACACTAACTCAAAATCGACATTGAATCAATATCGATGATGAGTTGCGGATTTATTGAATCAATATGTTAATATCCTGATAATAAATGACCGTAAATCAATATTGAAAACATTGTTTCAATATTGATTCAAGGTCATTTTTAATATAATTTCAACGATTTCAATATTAAAATATTGTCAAAATAAAACCTTGAATCCTTAGAGACCTTGTTCTCCTAGAATAATAACAATTATTTTATATTACAAATAAAATAAAATATTAAATCAATATATTAAATCAATTACTCAAATGGAAAAATAAAAGTTTTTAAAAGATATAATTTAAATAATTATTTACAGGTTGACATTTGCGCAGAAGAACTACACAATTCCATCCAATCGGCAGTAGCTATTCAATCAGATATTACTCCTGCTGTTGAATTACTTACAAATGTTCTGAAAAACAGAAACTATAAATTTAATCGAAATTCTGCATGGTGGAAAGAACTTATCGCAGCTCAACAAAAAAATAAACAAATGATTAATGTAAATTTATTTATATAATAATTAAATTTTTATTTTAATATATTAAACAAAAAATGGAATAATTGTATAATATTAAAAATATATATCAATCTAGAATAAAATATATTTTATTTTAGAATCTTCATTATTTGCTTAATGCATTATGCAATATTTTATTTTTTTGAATGATTAACGACCTTTAACCAAACTAATTTTTGTTTCTTTCATAAAAAAAACTTTTATTTAATAAAATGTATACGTTTCGACCTTAATTCAGGTCATCTTCAGTACAATAATTTCTGTCCAATTTTTGAAAATTAATACTGTTAGTCATCGTTCAGATGACTTTGTCAAAAAACATTTTTTTCTCAAAATTGGACAGAAACTATTGTACTGAAGATGACCTGAATTAAGGTCGAAACGTATACATTTTATTAAATAAAAGTTTTTTTTATGAAAGAAACAAAAATTATTCTGGTTAAAGGTCGTTAATCATTCCAAATTCAAATATGACACAATATTTTATTTTTTAGCAAATGGCAGATATTACCTCAGAACCATTAAATTATTACAGTGTATTTAAACACGTCCAAGAAATTATTCCTAAAGGTAAGTTTGTCATTAAGCAATATAAAATATATATTACTTTTTAAATTATTATTTGGTGATAAAGAATAAGTTAAAAGTGATATACCGATTATATAAATTATTAAATTCATTTTAGATGCTATAATTTGTTCCGAAGGAGCAAATACAATGGATATTGGACGTACCATGTTGCTAAATGATCTTCCAAGACATCGTTTGGATGCAGGGACATTTGGGACGATGGGTGTTGGTTTAGGTTTTGCAATAGCTGCTGCATTTTATTGCAGAGATGAACATCCGTATAAAAAAATTATTTGTGTAGAAGGAGACAGTGCTTTTGGATTTTCTGCAATGGAAATTGAAACAATGTTTAGGTAAGGCTTGTTGTCATATATAATTTTGATATTTCCTTACAAATTTTATTTTTACAGATATAAATTACCAATTGTAATAATTATTGTAAATAATAATGGTATATATCAAGGTCTTGATGAAGATTCTTTCCAAGAAATGCAAAATATGTCAGGACGTCCTTCTGAAACGTGAGTAATTAAAATGTTTAAATGATTGGGTATTATTTTAAAATATGCTTAAAACTTAAAAAATATAAACAAAAACTGATCACAGATTACCACCATTGTCATTAACATCTGGAACGCATTATGAAAAAATGATGGAAATGTTCGGAAACAAAGGATACTTTTGTAAAACTATAGCTGAGTTACGTAATGCAGTTTCCGAATCATTGAAGGTATTAATAGATATATAAAAATTATATAATTAATTAATGCAATGACCGTTGTTTTGGTCTAATGATGATGGCGACCGCTTGGTGAGCGTAGAGTCGTAGGCTCGATTCTTGCCAGCGACATTTTTTCGCCACCTTAAAAATAAAGATTAAACAAAATTAATTCAATAAACAGTAATACCTTTATATAGCTTTAACTAATAAATTTATAAGATTTTACTTATATTAAAAAGTATTGTATAAGAATTATCAATATGAATCATAATACCATAATACAATATTATTTAAATCTTATAGGTAACTGATAAACCCTCCTTGATAAACGTTATGATTGATCCATCTGCTGACCGAAAAGAACAGAAGTTTAACTGGCTAACTGAATCGAAGTTATAAAACAGTATTTTTTAATATTGGGGCTAATGTTTCATGCAAAATATATTATATAAATAATAACATTGGGTTGTGATTAAATGGAAAACTTTTATACATTTGTTGTATATATTATGGAAAATATAATAATTTATACATAAGTTACATATTTTATTTACATTTTTATAATTAACATGTTGCTCATTATCTATAATTAATAATAATTACTTATATAATTAATATTTATAATTATAAGCGTATGCTATTATAAAACCACTTGAAACTAAAATCATTTAAGCAACAGAAATAACATAACTCTTGTGCACAAAATTAAGATCTACTCTAAAATTCCAAGCATGAATGAGTTTAAATTATTATATACACTCAAACCTCTCACTATTGACATGTTCACTATTTACGCATGTTCGAAATTTTGAATATGTAAATAGTAAGAATCTTCCGGTCCTTACGATGTATATAGTGAAAAGTTCGAGTGTACATCTAATTTTATTCAAGCTCAGAAGTGAATAATAATATATATATTGATAATTAATAATAAAACAAAAATAATAAGTAAAATAAAAATTGCATTACTTAAAAAAAATAAAAGAATTTTTTGATTTATAATATGAATTAGGTACGTTTCAATAATATAATCATAAGTCATTATAATTTTTTACTAATAGAAAATTGATCTTATTTATACAAAATTATAATTCATTTGTATTGAAAACAATGAAAACTGATTATGTATGTGGAAATCAACTTTATAAATGCTTGAAAAATTTTCATTACACATTTCTTAACAATACAAACATCGTATGATATTTTCAATATATTCACAGAATATTTTATGATATACTTAGAGTACATTTACAATATTCTACAGATATTACGTGTTATTGCAACAAAACAGAAACATTAGAGATAATTAAAAATATGCAATTTTTTTTTTTGAACAGAAAAAATAATTTTCACTGTTATTATATTTTGTACATTGTTTTTGTTTGCCTCTTTTTAATATATTTATATTCTTCAGTCATTAATGAATACAACATAAAACGTTTCGATTCATTTCGATTATAAGAGTATTATCTTAAATTTATTATTTAAATCGTTAAGTATATACGTATATATATATTTCATATACACAATCATGAAAATATATTACATCTTGTTTTGGTATAAAAAAATTTAATTACATCAACGACTTATAAAATACGTAATTATACATCTCTTAATATTCTTTGGTTCCTATTATTATCTTGAAATTATATATTACAAATTTGTGTTAAGAATGTATTTTATATAAACAAAAAATTTATATTAGAAATATTAGAAAAAAGAAAAACAAAAATGCTTATTGTTATTTTTTTTATAACACTGACAAAATCGATATACTTAATTGTGAAGTTGTAAAGTTTATAAACGAATTATTTGAGAATAATAGTTTATATTGCTGACATGGAAAGATTTGCATACAATTAATTTATATTCAACATTATTAATTTTTAATTAATATTAATTTTTTATTAATTAATAAAAAAAGAATTGACATTGAATATATGATATAAAAATATATGCATATATTTTTATTCTATACTTTAATTAAAAAAATTAAGTTTTAATAATGCTGCTTGTATATAAGCTACAAATAATAGAAATTATTAGCATATGTGTGCGGTTTTGGTAAATAGTATAAAAGTGATTGACTACTTTATCACTTTACTACAACAGTTTTATATAATTTAGACAATAAAAAAAAATAAGAAGAAAATAATTATTTGTATTTCTGAATATATTTTTTAAAAATTTGAATCTTTATTTCAATAACTCTTTTTTAATATAAAATATTTAAAGGATATGCCATATTTTACTTGCATATTATTAAATAAACTTTTTAAATCATACTTAAATAAAGTTTAAATGAAAATAAAGTTATTTTCAAAACACATTTTCCTTTTTTTATAATTACTTTAAATATAGTATCCTTGGAATTACTCAAATTATAGAAAATAATTAATATTTATTTAATCCGTTTTATCAGTCTTGTCAACATTTAAATCTAATTATTATAAAATAGTGTCTTTGATATATAAAACAAAACAATATGTACATTGGATTTAGCCGATTATGCAATAGACGCAAGTAACAACAAAATCGCACAACAGTTAATAGTAACAAAACAAATACATATATTCGTTTGATCCTAGATCAAAGATTTTAACATTCTGAAGATTCTTAGGTTTTCTACAGTTTAGATTGTAATTGTTTTAATTTTATATTTTTTGAATATAAAAAACATTTAGTTGTATAAAAAATTAAGATGCAGTAACAATATTTCTGCTTATTTGTAATTATTTATATCGTCTAATATGTTGTCTGATGATGTTAAAGTTAAGCATCTTTCTTCATACATACTTTTAGCATAGTTAATTTGTTGAGAAACCTAAAAATAAATAAATATTGTTTATAAATTCCAAAGTTTCAGAAAAACCTAAATTGTTTTTAAAACTCCAACTACCCGAGAGTTTTAAAAATTATAAAAATTATACATTTTTTTATTGGTTTAAACATGTAGAACTGGTTGAAAAGATAAATAAATAAATAAAAATATAATTCTACAAATTTTATTTTATGAAATATTAAAGAAAGGGTTTTGTTATGGATAAATGCAAAGATACAAGAATAGAATTAATTTTTTAGAAAAATTTGTAAAATATTAATACATTACCCATTTAGCAACATCTTCGTTATCACATCTGACTTTTGGACACTTTAAAGCTTCATGGCCATCAAAGCTAACAGCTTTCATAGAATCTGCTCTACACGTTAGTTCAATATAATGTAGTGAAGAGCCATTGCTTTCTATTTTATGCGTTGGTTGACACTGTACTAAATCAGCTAAATTCATTTCTGTGACTACATCCTTAGTAGTCCCTCCGGATATAATACGAATTCTTTCGTTGGATACAAGCATACGTAGATTTTCAGATCCACTGCGTAAGCCTTCGTATGCCATAAACAATTCTGTATAATCTCGATCGTTTATACTGTATAAGAATTCTTGTCCTTCTGATTGTTCATAATTATACGGTGGCAAAAGACCTGCTGGACCACTTGCAACGCGCGGCAGCCTATCTCGTTTCGGAATAACGCGGTGTGTGCTAAAAATAAAAATATAATTTAAAACATATAAAATAGCAAAATTATATTAACTATTTTGATAAGAATTTCAAGCAGAAAAGTGCAAAAATCTCAGAAAAGTGTTGAGAGTGCCAAAAAAAACTTTGCAGGTTCATGATCAGCGTAAAATTTGTCTTCGATTTCATATAGTAAACACCTTTGTTGGAGAGGGAGGGGTATTCAACTAAAGTTATATCTAACGAGCTAATAACATATTGCACAAATGAATACCTTTTACTTTTTTCACGCAAGAAAGTTGCAGCTTCGGTGGCAAAGTCTAATACTCCAGCAACTGGTTTTGTGACAGTCCCCACCACACCCTTTCCGAAACCAGCAACGAAGCCCTAAAATATTAAAACAATGTAGTTGTTTATAAAACCAAGTATTTACATGTTTATTAATATTTTTGAAGATTATACAGGAAATCCTTCGTTGGAAGCGCCGTCGTAAGTTTCTTGAACGATGCTAGTGAGACCGCCTAAAACGCCAAAACTCAATCCTTTAACTCCAGCCATCAAATGGCCCATGCTTTTACCGGAATTAGCGCGTATACGTTGTCGAGTCTCTTCGTGTCGTTCATCCATGATCATCAGTCCGAGTCCATCTGACAAAAACCCTGTAAATTTAGCCGCAGAATTCATCAAACCGTGTGTCACATTTTTAGCTAACGTTTTGACATTGCCTTCGTAAATTAAACCAGAAACGCCCTCGGCGACATCAATCATAAAGCCTAGTGGGTTACCAAGAAAATCTACGGAACCTAAAATCGTAGCAGCTTGCCATTTTAATTTCTGAAATAACAAAATAAAATTTTTATTTATAATTAATATTTAAATGATCTTTTCTTAATTATGTAATAAAATAATCGAAAAATGAGCAATCTTACGTCTTTGTAATGCTTAAGAATTGAATGTATTAAAAATTGTCGACTTTCAAAAGGATGTATCCTAATGAATGGTTCAAGTTCGATTGTTGCACCTTCGAATTTAATTAACATAAGTCCTAGTTTCTTCTTAATAAGCTGCAGATGCGGAGGTAATTTTGTAGTCGTCAAAACACTCAAAGTCACCTGCAAGTTCGTTTAATTTAATTTTAATTTCAACTTTTACGTTCTCTGGGAATTTATAAAGAATACTAACCTGACTCGGAACAAGTTTCAAAGTTCCGAAGTAATAACGTTTGGCATGAGCCGCAGATACATCGTAAATAAATCTTTGTGCGTTGAATTCGTTTTCGTCAACAGGTGGCTCAAGATCGGAACGTCCAACGCCAACAAATGCTGCTAATTTTAAAAGCAGTCGTTCTTCCAAGTACATACAAACTGGCTTGACTGTAACCAGAAATTGGCGATAAATTTCCGCATTTGGATACCGCGAAGGCAACTTTTCTGCTAGAAGATGTATCGCTGGTCTTGAATCAACCTCGTTTTTCGATGCACGTGAAATGTATAATACTGACGTGCATTGCGCCTCAAATAACTGATTATCGATTTGAATGTCGTTAATCTTCAGATCAACCAGAGTTCGTTGATTATTTTGAGACAAATCAAGAGAAATACCCGCAAAACGAGCGAAAACTAATTCTTCGACTGGGCGATATGAGACTACGGATAATCCCAATCCGGATGAAAGATTCACGTTTAATTCAAATTCGCGAGCTTCTGGACAGGAAAAATTACCGTTCATTTGATTTGGTCGTTGCGCTACTGCAATGTTTGACCAATCACGCTCTTCCAATAAAGCAAATGGTTTCTTCTGCAAAAACATTAAAGATTAAAATAAACGTAATTAATCTGGCATTAATCACACTTGTTATTATTCTTAACAGAGTATCTTATATTAATATAGATTAAAAATTGCCAATTTTAGCTTGATAAATGAAAAACTATATAATAAATAAATTAATTTCAGTTTAGTTAAATATTTATATTGTTATTCATAATTTGAAGTATATTTATATAAATAAAATAACTAACCCTTTCATTCATATCGAGTATTTGCAATACTCTCGTTGGTCCATCAATAGTAACTTGAACTGATAAAAAGCCAGATCCTTGACGCAATTTTATTCGGCCGACTCGTTGAGCAATAGGCACTTCTCCATGAGTTTGGGGACCCAAAACAGCCTCACTCCCTAAACAATTACTTTACTTAGTTTTTATATGAAAATAAAAATATCAATTAATATTATTATTGTTGTTGTTATTATTATTATTACATTTGAAATATAAAATAATAATACCTCAGCCAATTTTAAACCTATTAATATTATATTTAACACGGTGTTATATACATTTAAATATAATATTTATCTGTATTGCATACAAGAATGTAAACTTAAAGTTCAATTTATATATGTATATAAGTAACTATATATATATATATATAGATTATGAAATATAATTATACTAAGCGGAAGAAAAAATTTTTGACATTTTATAAAAAATTTTATTCTAATATAAATTTATATTAGTTTAAATTAAATTAAATTTATATATTTCGACTTCTCCATAAAAGTAGAATGAATTTTCATTTATGGACTATAATTCATACCATAATTATATTTAATTCTTGTTTATTTAGCGAACAAATAATTATTACATTAAATTATAAAATCTTTCTCCAAAATTTTTGTAGTTATATAATACTAATAAATGAAATTTAAGTAAGTTCTATTGCATTTATTTCATTATAAATAAATGTCAAATTATAGATTTATTTTTTACCTTTGAGCTAATTTTAAATTTTGAAAAAGTACAAAAAGTGAAACTAAAAATCATAATTTTTATAAAAACTGAGAATATTGTTTGCCTACTTTTTTACAGATTCTGTTATTCATGATTAGCAAAATAATACCAAATTTTAATTTTTAAAATATGTTTCTTGGTTCTCGTGGTTATTTATACAAATTTTTAAAAATTAAACTGAATTCCTTAGCAATTGAGTTATAGTTATAACCAATCTCATTTGATAAGAATATTAGTGTAATTTGTTTGTGCAAAATAAGAATACTACAAAACATGCGAATATTAAAAAGTTACGGCGAAATGTCAGTAGATATTTGCTATTTCAATATACATATCGACGCGACGCCTCCGAAGAGAATAAAGAAATATCTCAAAATTTGGTTGTGAATTTAACGAAGTTCACTCATTTCCGACGTTTAGATTTCATCTTTTTGAAATATAAACTAAGCATAGGCGTGTATTTTTTGCATATCTGATTCCGTGAATTGCATTTTTTTGCACATAAATGAGTTTTTGAACAATCTTCGACTGATACAATGCATTTTTTCAATTCATCCAAATCGTCAGAAAAATGCTATTCAAAAATGATAAATTTTGAAACAAAAAATCTAGTTTCGTGCTAATATTATTTATTTATTGTCATATAATTATGTGTTTCTCATAGAGAGTTAAATTCTTTGTCAATATATATATGCTGGGATGAGTAAAATGCTTAATTTTTTTGTTATACGAGTTTTTGTCGTAAAAAGACGATATCTACTTTTACAAGGAGAAGTTTAGATATTCTGCTATCCGGCAGCTATTTGACTTATTCCCCATTTCACAAATATAATGATGAATTTCTTTTTAAAACGATTTTCTTACGTATTCCTTGTCACAGCCATGTTTTAAGATATCCCTTTACTCTTAAGAGGCGTTGATATGTTTAATTTATTTTGTTAAAATTGTTGTTCTAAAATATCCCTAAAAGAACACCAATTCCAAATCGGCATTGATCAGTATCGATGGCGAGTTGTGGATTTATTGAATTAACATTGACTGTATTCGTGATATCACTGGAATCAATATAGATTCAAAGTTTTTTTTACATTATTTCAATATTAAAATTCTATTGAATGACAACATGATTTCAATAAAATTTTGTCACTGATATAGATTCAATTCAAAATTCTAGTTGGCATTCCTTTATAGATTAGATGTAGTTGTTACATTTTCATAAGAAATTAAATTAGAATTTTAAACCCCTGATAAGAAAAACTTTATTTTTGTTGCAAAATATATTTGCAAAAGAAATATAAATTTGGCTCTGATATTTCACCAAGTATATACTGAATTATTTTCTATAAGTTTGAAATACAATTAAAAGGTAATCGGGATGAATTTGCAAGCGTGAATGTCATGAGTTGCGTACGATAATATTAGTGAATTAAAATAATTTTATTATTTTGATTTCGCATTTCGAAAAAAAATTATACGTACACATTTGCCAACGGGCGACACTGCCGCCTGTAACATGTACAGTTGGTTTAAAAATGGAAAATAGAATATACTTGTTAGTCATATTGCAATTTTATACTTATGAATAAATTAATGCACTGTTTTAGTCAAAATTTGAGTTTTATTAAAGAATAATAAATTATAACAGAATTTTTTAGCAATTGTATAAGCATTAGATTTTTAATTATAAATAAAACATACAAATATGTTTAAATAATATTAATAATTAAATAAAAATAATTGGTAATTTAAATATATTTAAGTGAAAAAAGCCGAAATAATAAGATGATTTATGGTAAACTGAATTTGACAATGAAACTCCATATCAAACACATTAATTATACAAAACTACAACTAATTAAGACAAATTTGTCTAAGTGAAAAACAAAATAATTAAAATCATATGAAAATAATGAAATATTTGTTTAGTTTGCCAATAAACATAAAATAAATATCAAGCATTTGAATGATAATTGTTGAAATGCTTCTTACCTTCGTGCAGTCCCATAAATCCATCTTTAGATTGCACACACATATTTCTATGTGCACAACAAAGTCTTCCATCATCTGTGAATTTCCAAGTTTGAGTTGATTTTCGTCTTGGATCTGGTCTTCGCAAAGCCAAAGTACAATAAGAAAATGGTTGCGGAGCAGTGCCTGCAATATCTAGTACCAAAACGTTATCTGATGATTTGGAATGTTTATCCCTGGGAGGACTTGAACCTGTTAAGTCAACGCATTTATTTAGTTCTATTTTCTATAGAATATGCAATTATTTTTG
>JABFPK010001656.1:0-11372 GCA_022817445.1 Habroteleia sp. ZL-2020
AGCCTATTGAACGTGAAATTCAATTTCCTGGCGTGTAAACGGCAGCGCGACTTTTACCAAGAACGGATTCTGGACAAATGCCAGCAAGAGCCATGGGATGTTGCGAGAGAAATTTAATCGTAACGGACTTTGGATTACTGCGCTCAAAGCATAATCTAATTACGATCACAATTACCGGTCCAGTAGAAGTAATTGGGCTGACGTCTACCGACCGGTGTAATTTCCATCAAGAACCTTCATCGCATCATCGTTTTGGTCTCTTGGAACGATGCAACCAAATTCCAATCGCTTTCAATAAATTTTGAATCCTTCGAATCTTTCGATATGCTGCCAGTTCCAATTATATCTTTTTGTAGATATGTTTTTGATTTTCGTAGTGCTTTTAGACTCTTTCCGGAGAATCTCAGAGAAACCGTAACACCAAACACACTTAAATACTAAATTCTGTAAATTTATAAAGTAATTTGACAAAGATCTTTGATATCTTGAAGAATAAATGTAGAATTGCTAGAACCGTGATAAATATTTTTTGAAGAGGAAAAACGATGGATTGAAAGTTTATAACTATTATTAAGAAGAAAATTCCAACCTTAAAAAAGTACTCGAAAGTTTAAAATATTTCTTAGAGTTTTTTATGTTTCCTCTGTATCTGAATGTGTAATAAAATAGGAAAGTTCCTGTTTAAGATTTTAATGTTGCTATATGAATGTATGAAAAAAGGAGTCAATTTTTTTGGGGGTTATCAATGAAGAAAAGTGAATATTTACTCTTAAAAGAAAATATTCCACGCGTTTTTTTCTATCTAATTCTGAATATATTTTTCAAGATATCCGAGTATTTCCAGACATTGAGGACACTCTGAATATACTTCATACTTCAATCCATGATTCATGATTTATCTTTTATGCCTAATAATACGTAATTTAAAAAAAAAGTATTTTTATATATAAGTTAATTGTTTGAAATGATTTATAACGTTCTAAAAAAAACTGAACAAAATATTTATAATCGCTAAAAGGTTTTAAGTTTGATAATTTCAAGTAGGTCATGTCAATGTATTCATATTTGTAGATGGAAACTTAATAAATATTCTGTTTGTAACGTTTTCCATAACTTCAATTGTACTGGATTATATTTATTATAAATGGGAAATTAATAAGTGATATCACATTGACTTATTAGATTGAATTACAAATTTTCAGTATAATCAATTTAAATTAAATAGTATAGCGTTAATTTAAATCGAAAATAAAATGTTTTATCTCTCACACTCAGACAAATTTTTTGTTGTGTCAACAAAAATTTGGTTTTTCCAACAAAATAATTTAGTAGAAATATGACCAACCAAATTTTTGGTTCACACTAAACATTTTATTCGTTCAACAAAAGCATAATTAAATTATGTCAACCAAAAATTTTAGTTATACCAAACCATAGTTACATATAATAATAAACTCTGTGTGTGTGACACAGTTAAAGTTGTCGTATACATTTTTCTAATAATACAATTATATCGTTAGAAAAAACACCTCTCGCTGTAGGATTCGAATTCGGAACGCTGTGGTGTTGGTCGAACGCTTTAACCACTTGGCTATAAAAATGCACATGACGTGTGTGTGTATCATAATTTAATATTTGATAAATACAAAATTAGAATATATATATATATATAATGTCGTGTAGGAAAATAATAATAAATCATTTTTCGAACAATATTTTCATTTATTATTAAATTATAAAATCTCGTAGAAGTTTACAATATTTGTAGATTTTAATAATTGTTTTTATTCTATTTTGTTAAATAATATATGGGACATAAAGAGGCATATTTGTGAGCATATATGTTGCAATGTTCCCATATATATGTCACATATAAGTGACATATGTCGCATGTACCCTCTTATATAAAAGTTTTCCCTAGGAATAAAATATTTTTCTGAATGCACATTATTAATGATTATTTCTATAATTATTACATTTATTTACAAACGTAA
This sequence comes from Habroteleia sp. ZL-2020, assembly GCA_022817445.1. Taxonomy (NCBI): domain Eukaryota; kingdom Metazoa; phylum Arthropoda; class Insecta; order Hymenoptera; family Scelionidae; genus Habroteleia; species Habroteleia sp. ZL-2020. The sequence goes on from JABFPK010001656.1 coordinate 1,995, forward strand.
ACATTCAATATAACATTCAAATTAAGATTCTATATTAATTCAGAAATAAATCTAGTCAAAAAATAATTTCTTTTCTCATTAGCCATATTATTTATAACATTTTAAACTATACACAGTATTTTAAATTTTATTGACTAGTTTAAATATAAGGTACACATTTTATTTGACAACATCTGGTGAAACATGGTCGAAGCGAATAAAATTAGGCTACGTTGTGTTGAAAAAACGGGTTCGCGGTGTTTAAAATAACACTTTTTCTCGAACAAAATAAGCCCTCTCAGTGTTACAATAATTTGTCATCTTTTAATGTTACATAATTTAGAGTCAGGCGCAACAGTGCTTACAATTAGTTGCATGTTTCGCATTATTCTGCCTTCCTGTATGACGTAGGTCAGAGTCCTTTGTCTTGCGGACGATTTAGGTAGTCGGCCCTCTGTATAAAACCAACGTGAGCGGAAAACAGTCTTCTGGATAAAGCATAGGGACACAGGAGTAAAAAGAATGAAGGAGATAGGAGTACAAGAAATGCTTTGTTCGAATTTATGATTTGCCCTTAAATCTCTGAGGATGGTAACTCTACTCATATTCTGTCCTATTGCGCAATACTTGTATTATGTTCTTTATTTATACGGAAGGTGGTGCAAAAATAATGTCAAACACATATTTAGTTAAAGGATTACGCAGATTTCTTTAGAGATTTTTTATATGTGTGTAAATTATGTGCCGAAACTAACTCGACTGTATCAATTTATTAACAAAAAGAAACTTGTTCCATTAGCTATAAAATACAGCTTGAATATCTTTAAAATTGATTAAAGTGATTACTTACAAATGTCTACATTCATCTTATTACTTTTATGAAATAAAAAGATATTTTAGCACGACAAATTGTCACTATAAAAAAATATATTGTAATTGGAAATTTATAAACTACATATTAGATTGAATGAAAATTGAAATATTACATTTATGAGTTATTATTGAAATTCAGTTTCAACATTGACGTTGGCAAAATATATTCAGCAGAACTAATTAAAAACAGATTAAAATATTGATGTTGCCTGATGCTAGTATTCTCCAAAAGCAAAATTTTTATTTAATACATATAAAAGAATAACTTTTTAATATAATATACTACAATAAACGCTTAAAAGACAAAAATTTAGAAAATTAGTCATTGTCCGCGTCTGTATACAGAAATTCCGTATATATTGAGAGTCAAATTTAAAACGATATATTTTGGCCAAATGCATCTATATATATTATGAAAGTTAATCATTCGATAAATTCAGTGTTTATATTCAGAAGATCAAAAAACTAATAAATATATGAGTTTTTGCTTTTACTTCAAGCACCGATGCTTTATATACGGTAAATAATTTTACGGATTAAAAAGAAAGGTTTATGCATTAATATTAAAAATACATAATATTTGAATGCATTATTAGTGTCGATTCATTTTCAGTGCTCGTATTTTTTATATTAAATACTTATTCAAACCGTTTGCAATTTCTGAAATCGGTTTTTTTAAATTTCTTATGACAATCATAAATTATATATATTTATATAATTATATTTGTAGAATTTACGCGTTATTTATTTATTGATTTTTAGTTAATAAATTTAAAATTTGAAAGCGAATTTAAAAACTTTTTTTTCCGCGTCAGGCCTCGATATAAGTAAATTTAATTTTTTCTAATTATGTGTTATATTAATTTTGTGTGAGTAATGACTAAGAAATATATATATATATATTTTCAATAAAAGTTGTACCTTTGTTATAAATTATATTTCTCATATATATAATTTTAATTAACGCGACCTTCACATCGGGGTTTAAATTTTCAACGTTGCATCACGAGTTTCTACAAGAAAAATTAACTGAAAAAATTCGCTACATGAGTAAAGAAATATTAAAAAAGTGTTAAGGTTTTTGAAGTGTTGAACATAAGTTTACCTCAACAGAAGTGATTATGTTTGCAAACGTATGAAGTTTTTATAATGTAAATAAAGAGCATCGTATAGCTCACTTTGTCCCATATACCCTTAAATAATCACACATGAGATGAGATATAATTATTTTGATAGATTGTCAAAAAACAATTTTAATACTTTTAAGAATTATTTTAAAAAACTAATAATTAAAATTATATAACATATAATCACACATACAAGCTTTTCTGTAATTCTCTCGCTGTTTTATTGGAATTAAAAAATAAAAGGATAAAATTTCAGTGATACATTATATATTTATAATCAATATTTCAGTTATTTATAAGTATACAAACACTCCATAAAGTAACCCTAATTCACGTGAAAATGGTATACTTTTCGGTATGCCATTAGCTTGTATCCAGGGGCAATTTGTTAAATCCTAATTATTTACATTAAATTTTATTATTTTTAAACCCACACAAAACTACATAAAACATAGAGATAATATGAATAGGAAAAAATATAATTATAAAATGTCAAAAGAGAAAATTGAACCCAAATTGCATAGAAAATATGAATTCTGTTGAACAATAAATAACATTCTAATTATGCTTCAGTCCGGTTAGATAATGTATCGGTCGTTTATTGCGCATTTGAACGAATGGAATCGCCGGAAATGCGAAAGAAATTTCGTTGGCGTATGCCAAAAGCATTGCTACATTGCTGCAAAATATCGCGCATCCTGAATGATTGATAACTTTATTTACTTTGAGCCAGGAAGAGGTGGCGTCATGGATCCCCTCCTCCTCCCATATTGATTAATTTGAATATTGTATCACGGGAAATATCATGCTGGCGATCGATATCGATTTCACACAAACAATGTCCGTACACGACGCATGCCATAGCATAAATACTATCGTTAATGGCAATACCATTATTTAATTATGTAAATTTGCCGAAAACAAGGAAAGAAAGGTATTTTGATTAGAATAATATTATATAATTATAATTGTTTTCCCAATATTTGAAATTGGATATTGATTTCAAGAAATCGTTTAGAATAAAATATATGTTTCAGAAATCGAAGATATTATATTGCAAATCTGACATTCAAAATAGGTGCAATGATTGAATTCAATCCCACAACATTAAATAATGCACTCATAAATGCATTGAAAAAAAGTACATAACTTAAATATTTTTACATTTGTCGAAATATTTGCTTACTTTGTTCTGTTTTACAATATTGGAATTATTAATCATAGACGGAGAATCCCATCGAACTTGCCACTAACAAGAAAGATATCGAGAAGAAGTGGATATGCGAAATTTCCACACACGTTCATGCTTGGAGCTTCTCTCTGTGAACTTCGGATTTGTTTTCCCGAAAAGAGTCCGAATCGAATTGCAGTTTTGAACTAGTTTACCGCAAGTTTGTAGGTCGAGTAACGTTCGTTCGATGGTGGTTATTCTTCCAGTTTAGAGCAGCGATCCCCTATCCGGCTATATTTGTCAATGAACATTTTCACTATTATGACTGGAAATAAATGAAAATAAGTAATTATATATGAAATGGTATGCTTTCGTCTGATGCAATTGAAATTTTCCGTACTAAATTTTAAGTCGGTGAAATATAGTTAAGGAATAATAAGGAATTAAATTCTATATAATAAGTTGGCTTTTGAAGAAAAATATATATTCAAACTTCAATTAGAATAATATACTGTGTGTTTTTGGAACACAGGAAAAAATAATATAATATAAATCTTTACAATCTCTAACATTTCAATTTTTATAAAACATGTCAAACAGTTTATATAAAATATCTCAATTTCACATTTTTCGGAGTCAATATTGACCAATCAGGTCACAGATAAAATACTTCTTGCTCGAGGATTGGACAATATTTACTTTGAAAAGTTTGAAAAATAGGAAAGGTCGCTTAACAATTAAATATATTTGTGTTCATCCTATTAAAAGCATGAAACAATTATAATTAAAATGTGTTCCATAATATGAATAGCGTATCCCATTTAAACGTCAAAGAAAGACTTTTAATGACAACGGCTTCCAGAATTTGGTATTACTCTTTCATTAGAGCGTGGACCGATTGGAAAATCAGTTCCTGCGCTGATCATAAACCGAACGTCTACGACAATATTATTGATTGATCTTAACTACGTATTACGTCGTACGTGTTTTAATTATATAGATAATTACGTCGTCAAGTTGATATTAATAAATCACTTCGCTAACTAGGAAGCTTTAAATTATTTTAGGAATAAAAAGAATATTTCATAATTAATATTTTGAAGTATCATGATATAACAATTTCAATTATTACAAATCATATGCAATTAAATTGGTAAATGATTAAAATAATCAAAATTTCGTTGTATAATCATTTAGACATATATTTTAATGTTTTTACACTAATAAAATCACTAAAAGTATAATAAAATTGATTCATCTAATATAAATTATTTGAATTAATTACGATAAATTAGAAAAATATTTGTAATACATAAATAAATATCTATATAACTCAACTATTATTTGTAGTTGGATTGTAAGCGGGCAAGTTATATTGAACACTTAAATATAAACAGGTGCACGCGAATCTTCAAAATTAATTTATTTAAAGTCTCCTTAGGTTAATGTTAAAAAACTTATTACTATGCGAGCTTTACAAACATGTCAACTCTACAAAGTTTTCGTACCATTTTCCAAATTTGTTTGTCCAGAGCATTTGTAACAGCAAACTCTAGATTTTCTAAGCTGATTTGATTCTCAATCAAAGAAATAGAATACCATCATCCTTCAGCTTGACACAATATATCGAAGCACGTATCAGTTTCGTTTTCCGGGGAGACATTTTCATTACGATATAAGAAGACGAACGAATAAGTCATTCCTTTTGTGTTCGGCATGTTCAATTCTATCCAAATTGAATATTTTTACATTTTTCAAATTTCCGAAGTTAATTTTCGTCACACAAACATGCTTTTTTTGTTATTTAATTAAATTGTTTTTCAAATACTGATTTTCAATTAATAAGTACAGAAAAATAGCTTCGTATTTACAGAAGGAAACTATAATAAATAATATACTAAATACAATTTTCTTACCCAACTATGATACAAATTTTATTTAATATTTGAAGATTCATTTACGTAAACAGCACGACAAGAAGTCATTTTCAAGAATAATATTTTACGGAAATTACAATGAAAAAAATAACTAATGTACAATAATATTCGATATTATATAATATCTGATTTAAATGCTCATTTACAAGTGTTGAATATTAATTTAAAAATTTGTTTCTACAACAAATATTAAACTTATATCAAATACTTTTCAAGGAAATTGAATTTAAAAATTAAATAAGATCTTGTTAAAATTTTACTAAATTGCTTCAATCAACCAATTTTACTAAATTAGTACCTAAACAATTTTTTTACTACGGTACAAGTTCGTAAATTTCAATATTTTTTTGCATTTTTTTTTACTTCTCTTCTTTGGAGGTGGCAGAGGGCGGAAAGGATTTTTCATCGCGCTAACTTATATGCCCGTAAAGAGAAAGCTTTAAACTATTCAGAACTCAGAGTATCATCTAATTCGAATTATATTTAACTGAAATATAATGGTTTAAAAATTCGGTATTTTCGGTGCATTATTAAGTGGTTCATTTTTTATATATTCATGGACATTTGCCGATATTAGAATTATCTAGATCACGTATATTATTTATATAATAACCAAGTTATTTTTGCATTATATGTAAATAATCTTGCTCTTGCCTTTTTAATGATAAATAAACAACTGCGGTATAAAATCGGTAAAAGAAAATAAAAGTTAGAATAAAGAGAGATTGGCACACACCATCTTAATCATAATTCTATGAACGATCGCGCAAGAATGAACAAAACCGGCCGATCCATAATGAAATCGTGGACAAACACAACAAACTTTGTTCCGCCATATGAGTTCCTTAATTTATCAAACTGTGCAAGATCTTGGTGATAAAGGGAAAAAAGCGCGCGACGCATTACACTGCATAATTTCATGGGTGCCACTTGTACAAACATAAGAATGACTGCACGTAACAATACAAAGAAAGTCATTATGTTTTTTGTGTGCGTGGCACTCGACTACGAAAGAAGTACATTTCATACTGTCTTTCCCTGTCGATTTTGCGCGCATAACTGTATCGTTTCGAATGCAAACTGTTTGGGCAAAAGCGGTGCGGCAAACGAAAGCCATGGGCTCGAAACGTTGCTACAAAAAGAGCATTAGAAATTCCATTAATACTCTTACGTTCGAAACACTCGAGACTTTAATTATTCCGGAGCGACCTGCGTTGACGGCTAAGCAAAACGGAACCAGAGCGTTGAATTAAGTAAGACTTGGGCATTCCTCAAGTATGCAGCTCTTTGTTATGAGCACTTTTCTATTCGATTCTAATCCGACAGCGTTAATCGCCGCTTGCTTAACTTGTTTTTCGAAGCACTAATTGGCAGTCCGAAATTCACGTTTAGCAATTTACATGCTAATTCTTTGTATTCAGGCAAACTTTTGTCAGTTTGCGTGCCAATGCAGATATATGGCTCTCGGGATTATTCGCTGACGTTTACAATAAATGCCAATACGGCGATTGAAGAGTACGAATCACCAATGCAAATTAGGAATCGAAGCACGCTATATACGTTTATACATTTTCTCAATTTCCGCCGCGGAATCTGGTGTCCGATTGAAAGAACTGCGAGAATTGGAGCGTGCTTTACGGTGTATTTTTGGAAATGTCTGCGCGAATCTCGAATAACCACTTTTAGGTTTCCACGAGATTTGCCAGGAATTGTATTTCCCCGCATATTTATTTCTTGCTTTTCGTGTTTGCTTTGGTTGGTCATTACGATGTCTCGTAATGAAATTAAAAAACGATTCATTACTTTATGATGACGGTTATGTCAACGGATATATTATGCAGTGCATATTTTGTGCGAAAACAAATAACGCGGTATTCTGTTTCGCCGAGAAAGTATCGGAAAAAGTATAAAAACACCTTGAACGTAAATGTTCGGAACTAAATTATTTATTTGCGAATCATGATCATGGCTTATACTACTATTTAGAATTTGGTGTATTTCAAGTCCCAGTGCACATTCGCTCCAGGACAATTTGAATAGAATTTATAATATTGTACAGAATCATAGTTTACAAGCATTAAATCTTAAAACGCTTACAAAATTATCAAAATAATTAATAGTTTTACGACACTTATACAGACATTTTTTTTCAAATTTAAAAGAGTGGTTATTACAACTTTAAAAAGTAGTTATGCAGTTATAATATTTATTTTTGTTTTAATATAAATATAGTAACTATTTATAAAATTATAGTTGCTGTTGCAATTTTTGTTGTTATTTATCTGATAACTGTCCAAATTTGCCTGAGTGGTACGTATCAGATATATTCTTTCATTTGGGTTTTCAATCATCAAAATTGAATTTTCAAATTTGAATTTCAAATTAAAATTAAATTTTCTAGGTCTAATCAATAAAGTTAAGATTTGAAACTTTTTATTTTTATTGAACTTTGATTTAAAAATTAGATCAGTGGTGTTAATCATAAAGCAAACGAATAATACATGAAAATTTAATTTGTGCACATGGGACTAAGTCGCTTATCAACCTTGTAAATTAACATTATGCAATATACAGGAGTTCAAAATTTATTACTTAGACTTGAATAAACAAAAATTAATTCTAATTTAATTTTTAAATTCAAATCATATTTTGTAATATACGTACATGATAGAATATACATTAATATTAAAGAAAATACAAGTAAAAATGAATTAATTTTCATCGATTAAAGGATAACTCGTTTTAAATATTAAATTCACTTTTATATATACCTTCCTTGAATATTTTATTACATTTTTATAAAAAAAAATATTTATTTCATTTTGTTCTGGAAAATAATTTTTGTTTAAGTTTCAGTTATTTTGAATCCGATATATATTTTATAAATAATGAATGAATAATTGCAACATGAAAATATTATTCAACTATCTACTAAAATTAAATAATAATTTAATAAAACATTATAAATGTTTTAACTAACGTTATAAATCAAATATTATATAATGTTGCTGTAACATTTGTTAAAATATTAAAGGTCTGACTGTAAAAAATAAGTTTTCTTTGATTTATTAGTGACGTTTGATTTCACAGCAATTAGCTGTCGGATAAATGTAAAGCTTCTTCTGAGATCAATAGGTCGAACAAATACTAGATCTTGTGTCTGGAGTACAATCAAGAAATCGAATTGAAAATAACAATTTCAGCTCTTTCTTTCGTAAGCTTCATTTCGCTGTGGATTAGTGTCAAGTAGAAGAGGTAGGTCAGTGGCCAAGTTACTACACTAAGGCATTCATTTCGCAGAGCGACACTGCAGTTCAATAAGGCATAGCGATTACCAGTGAAGCGTTTCACAGTTACAAAAGTTTAACTAAATTTTTTCTAATATCAATGCACACGAAATTGCGTCGATTGTTTTCATAATGAGTGCTTAAAATTTCTTTATGTAAAATAACTTGAAAGTCATGAAAACTTACGCCGCGCAATCAGCATTTTAAATAAGATAATTAACGGAAATCCGAGACGATGTATTTTGCAGCATAAAATTTCCTTTTTCAATGAAAATACTGTTTTTGTTTATAAGAGTTCGTCAATGCTGCAAAAGAGATTCATTATAGTTTCTTATCTTAAAATTGAACTGGAAAAACTGTAGTTAAAAGATTATATTATATTATTATTATAATTATATTATATTTATAAAGTTCGAAAGATTTTACTTGTTTTTGAAATATTTGATAAAAGTAAATATAACATTATTAAAAATTTAATTATTAAAAAACTATGTTAATTATGAAATGCGTAATGTAGCATGTATTCATCATATCACGTAATCATAACGGATACAATTTTTTCTGTTGTATTTTTGATTAAAAGTTATACTTCTAATATAGAAAGAAAAATTAGAAAAATTTATTAAATTAAAAAAATGTAACATAATTCAGTTTGAAAAAATAATTGTATTTACCTATGTATACTTATGTAGAAGGAAACATTTATTGATCTCATTGCTGTTACTATAAATGGCAATCATTATTTCAAAATAAAAAATTAAATGGAAAACTTCTTGCATGAATATACAATAGTTAGCATATATACAATAGTTAGCAATAACATATGTCATGTGTGATCATATTTGTCAGTTTATGTAAAATGAGAAAAATATTCAATTTTCGATATAACACCCGATACAATTTAATTACATTTGGAAGTATAGATGAATTTTCTTATCACGAACTAATGAAATGTTCATTAATTTTGTTGTATTGATTTCTAAAATATGAACATAATTTAAATC